>JASDQU010817790.1:29895-53102 GCA_032191745.1 Picea mariana
ATTCAATTCAAAATACAAGGCATAAAACACTTATCAGATCCACGAGGCATGATGCAACTGATGGGAGGGGTGCTCGTTTCCACCCAACTGTAGGCTCAGTGACTCCAAACGGATTTACCACTAGCCACCCCCGAGCTAGACCACGATGCTTTGAGATTCAGTCTCCTACTTCCAGCTCAATGGAAGTCAAGGATGAAGGTTACTCTCCTTCTCCTAATACAGAAAAATAATCCAGGATGAAGGTTACTCTCCTTCTCCTATGTTTAGAATTCCCTATGTTTCCAAAGTTTCTCCAGTTCTCTTCTACGATCCTTGTCGCATGCACTCTCCCTCTCTCTCCCTTTACCACACTTCCTTTCTTGCCTTTTTCTCTGCAAGATTGCATGTGGCGTGAATTTCCCCGTCCGTGGTCAGGTCTGAGAGATTTTACGGATGGACAGTTCACCCCCATCCCCTCATTAACTCTTGAGGAGCCTCTCCACCTACCAATCTGACGGGAAATCCATTCCAGGGTCAGAGAGTTGCTTTGGTCTTTGAGCAAGTAAAAACCGGTATGGTACTGGCTCGGTGGAAGTTAACGCAACCATTCCAGGTCCCTTCCACCACCTCTCATTAGCCATCATGGTCTCTTTTAGCACATCCCCCTCCCAACAGTCATGCAACACATATTCATAACATAATTTACATTCATCGACCTTTTACACAAAGGTTTGTCAAATCAAACATTCACATCTTTGAGTTTTCCATAGTTCTTGGCCACTATAGTTATTTTTACAGACTGGGGGAAACAGGGTGTTACAATTCCCTCCCCCTTAAAGGAACATCATCCTCGATGTTCTATTTATCAATATGACGTGTATGTATAGAAGTAAATAAAATCGGATATGTCTATTTCATGGCATCTTGCATTTCCCACGTAGCCTCATCTGGGCCAAAATGTTTCCACTGCACCTTGATCTGTGCAATGGTTCGGTTTCTGAGTGGGGTTTCCTTTCTGTCCAGTATGCATTGAGGTTTTGGCAGGTATTCTCCCTCCGGTTCCACCTAGATCACAGACCAGTCAATTATATGATTAGAATCATGTACATATTTCTTCAATAATGAAACATGGAAAACATTATGTGCTTTTACTGTGGGAGGAAGTGCTAGCCTATAGGCTACAAGTCCCACTCTATATAAAACTTCAAAGGGTCCAAAATACCGAGGTGCCAACTTGGCAAAAGCTCCCATCCTCAGGGAACTCTTCCTGGGCCTAACTCTGAGATATACGTGGTCTCCCATCTTGAATTCNGCACGGTCTACCATAGAGGAGTTTGAAAGGGCTCATCTTTAGGGATTCTTGGTAGCCATTGTTGTAGGCGAATTCCACCAGTGGCAGGTAATCTTCCCACTTTTTGGGTTGATGCATTACATGCATCCTTAGCATGTCTTATAATATTTGGTTCACTCTTTCCGTCTATCCATCGGTTTGATGATGATAGGCTGTGCTAAACAATAATTTGGTCTCCAGACAAACCATCAAGGATTTCCAAAAGTTGGAAGTAAATTTCGTGTCTTTGTTACACACGATCTCTTTAGGCATACCATGTAGTTTGAATATCTCCTTCATGAATATGTTGGCGATGTCTATTGCCTTGCAAGTTGACTTGATGGGGATAAAATGAGCAGACTTTCTCAATTTATCCACCACTACCATGATGGCGTCATTCTGTTTGGTCGATGTTGGTAATCCGGTGATGAAATCCATGGAAATGGTTTCCCATTTCCATTTTGGGATTGGTAGAGGTTGTAATAATCCTGCTGGGTGTCGGTGTTCTGCTTTAACCTATTGGCATTCTATGCATTTGGCTAAGTACTCAGCTATGTCTTTCTTCAATCCAGGCCAATAGAATTGTTTCCTGGTGGCCATGATCATCTTCTGGTATCCTGGATGACTAGTATATGGTCTTTTATGTAGTTCATCCATTATGAACCTCTTCAAGTTGTCACAATATGGAATATACAATCTATTTCTATAAGTTATTAGGCCTCCATCTATCATCTGGTAGCCTTCATACTTTATCCCTGTGGGTTCTTGCTCTAGGTACGAGGTCACGGCCTAGAAGAATGTGTCTGTTTCTTGTGCATTCTTAACTCTTTCTCTGACGTTGGTCTCACAGGTGCTCACCGCTGCCAGATGAATTGTTTTCATACTTCTGCTAAGGGCATCGACCACCTTATTTTCCTTTCCCTTGATATGTTTGATTTCAAAATCAAACTCACTAAGAAGGGCCATCCACCTAGCTTGTCTAGCATTGAGTTTTGGTTGGTGAAATAGATGTTGCAATCCACAGTGGTTTGTCATGAGTATGAATTTCCTTCCTAGGAGGTAATGCCTCCACATTTTCAAGGCATGCACTATGGCAGCCAGTTCTACATCATGGGTCACATAGTTGGCTTCGTGCTCGTTCAATTTTTGGGATTCATAGAAGACTACACTTCCTTCTTGCATAAGGACTCCCACGAGTCCTTCCTTACAGGCATATGTGCACACGAGGAAGTCGTTTTTGGGATCAACGATCTTCAACACGGGTGCATGGGTCAGAAGGTGTTTCAGGGATTGAAATCTTTCTTCACATTCTTGTGTCCTCATGAATTTAGCTCCCTTCTTCTGGAGGGAAGTGATTGGACAACCAATCTTGGAGAATCCTTTTATAAATCTCCTATAGCATCCTGCTAAGCCCATAAAGGATCTAATATCTGAAACGTCCTTTGGGGTAGGCCATTCCATGATAGATCTGATCTTGTTAGGGTCTACTGCTACTCCTTCTTTAGATATGATATGGCCCAAGTAATGTATTTGCTTCTGGAAAAAGTCTCACTTGCTAAATTTGACATAGAGTTGATGTTCTCTTAGCACTTGAAGCACAAGCCTAAGATGCTCCTCTCTATTCTTGGAGTAAATTAATATATCGTCAATAAAAACCAACACAAATTTGTCTAGGAATTTGCTGAGCACATTGTTCATCAAGCACATAAACGTGGCAGGGGCATTGATTAATCCAAATGGTACTACCACAAACTCATAGTGACCATATCTCGTCCTGAATGAAGTTTTGTGGATGTCTTCACCCTTGATTCGGACTTGATGGTATCCAGATCTCAAGTCAATCTTTGAGAAGATGGAAGCACCTCCCAATTTATCGAACAAGTCATCAATTCGGGGTAAGGGTTACTTGTTCTTTATGGTTACCTTATTCAGCTGTCTATAATCTATGCACAATCGGAGGGTACCATCTTTCTTCTTTACAAACATAATTGGTTCTCCCCATGGGGAAACGCTAGGCCGGATATAGCCTTTGTCCATCATTTCTTTTAGCTGTAATTTAAGCTCAACTAGCTTGGGTGTGCTCATCCTATAGGGTGTCCTAGACATGGGCACTACTCCTGGTGCAAGTTCTATCGAGAAGTCAATGTCCCTTCTTGGAGGTAAACCCAATATCTCTTCCGAAAACACATCTCTATATTCTCTTAGTGTGGGGTGGTCTTTGAGGCTTGGTTTGTCATCTTCAACTGATTCCAACACCTGTATCGCATATAGTGGACATCCCTTTTTGCAATACTTTCTCATTTGAAGGGATGATATTTGTCTCACCGAGACAGGTTTTTGGATCCCTCGAAGGGTTATCCTTCTTCCTTCTTCACTTACACATTCAAGGTTTTATGGTAATAGTCCAGTCTGGCTTTATATGTGGCTAGCCAGTCCATACCAATCGACAGGTCATATGATCCTAGGGGTAGTATGTTAAGGGTTGCTTGGGTGGGGAATTCACCTATAGTGAATTGGCAAGCTGGTATGACCTCCGCTACCTTTTTTTTGGTGCCAGTGGATAACTATACCAACCATGGCTTGGCGTGTTTATGTGGCTGTAATTTACACTTATCAACAACCTTAGGAGCTATATAACTCAAATTTGAACCAGGGTCAATTAGAATAGACACTAGATGGTTGGTGATCATACCTTCCATCTCCACCACTGAAGCTTGGTGGTCAGCTTGTTTATTATCCATGACTTCATAAATTTGTGGCATACTCCTGGCCACGTCATTGACGGTGGTAGCTTCTTGAATGTTGTAAATTCTCTGACTGCTCTGTTGCCGGTGCGGGCAGTCCCTCAGTAGATGTTCTTCTCCACAACCCCAACATTTCAAGGGTTCTCTCTTGGGTTATCAATCTTTCCTAGGGTAGATCCAAAAGGTCTATTTCCACTTTGGGAGGGGAAATTATGCTGGTGTACACTTCTAGTTGGAAATCTCATCCTTGAGTCCTTTTTATAATTTTTAAATCTTGGGGATTTAAACCCCTTTTTCTAGAATCCCGAACTATTCTTCTGCTTCCAACCTTCACGAGGTTCTGTCTGATGCCCAAGCTGTTCATAACAATATCTTGCCTTTCAGATAGTGTCTTCTAGGGTCTTCGGCTCGTCAAACTCAATCCCGTTCTGATAGTCCTTAGGTAGTCCACTGATGAATCGTTGCACCTTTTCCTTTTCTGCTTTTATTTAGGGTACGTACCTCAGCAACTCGAGGAATTTGCTGACATATTCCTCTATGGTGAGTTGCCCCAGCTTGAGTTCATAGAATTCTTTAGTCTTTTCATTGAAATACTTTTCCGACAGATACTTATTCCTGAAGTATTTCTCAAACTGTTCCCAAGATAGGTTTTCTTCGTGAATTCCTTTTACGTTCTTAAGTTCTTCCCACCAAATGGAAGCCTTCCCATTTAGGTTGAAAGTGGCTACTTGGGCCTTCAAGTTTTTTGAGAAGTCATGGACTCTGAAATACTTCTTTAGTCCAAGCAGCCAGTCCTCCGCTTCCTCCCCCTTCTTTATTTCACCATCGAAAGAGGGTGGTTTGGCATTCTTGAATTCTTCGAGATTATGACTTTTGGAATGCTTTTTCTTCTTTCGTTTTCTTCAAGAATAAGAACTAGTTCTGCTACTAGAAGATTCCTCCGAATGGCCAGTTTCCTTTCCAGAGGAATCGTCAGACGCTTGTCTCTTATCTCTGGGGTGGACCTTTTTCGAGGTGCTCTTCCTAGTGTGGCCACTTAAAAGACCACGTTTCCGTATCTCAGGTGGACTTTGAATTTTCTTTGTCTGTCGTCGGTCCGTGTGACTGGTGTCAGGTCCATGATGCAATTGTCTTTGTATGTCGGATAAACTCTGCAGCAAGACTACATTAATTTCCATTTGCTTCTCTTGCTCTTTTATCAACCTCTTGTTGTTGGCCTTGCAGCTTTGTCGTTCGACCATGAGGCTCCTCACAGTCTCAGCTAGATCTAGAGGGGCCTCTACCGCTCTCCTTTCATCAGACTCTTCGTCTCTATTGTGGGAGCCATCCCCCACTTCATGGTGTGTCACCATTCTATGTGTCTACAGTTTCTTGCGGTTGATCATCCGCTTGTTGTGTAGGAAAAACACCTGTTGTTAGTCAACATTATATTCATTCACAATCAGTGCATAATTCATATTTTTCAAATGCATACACACAATAGGAATTTTCATTCTTAACTTCAACTTTTGATAAAGGGGTTAGGATAGAGAGTTACTCCTTTTAAGAGTACTTCAAATGGAGTTTTTGCGCAACTTGTTCATGAGCCCAAGCAGTCAGAGTATTGTAACCATGCTCTTATACCAATTTGTCACACACCCACTACGACAACCTAGATTTTTTGTCTTTTTCTTTGAGGGACAGAATCCCTGAATTTCTATGGGGCCTAGCGCAGACCATCCCTTCCCTTATCCTCGTCCAAGTGACCACAACTTGGCCTTAGCGCAAGCGCCTTTCACAACTCGTGAGTTGGAGAGTCAAGGCTCGCGACTCCTCTCTCTCCAAATGCCGATACCCAAGATGCGATACGGGTATGGCTCTCTCCTCACTAGTGCCTGCTACATATAACCGTAGGCTAGGATAAACACTAGCACTACTCGCAACTCACGACCTTGCGAGTTGGAGTGTTGAGCCCTCATGCTCCTCCTTTGCGAATCCTCGATACGCGATAGGTAAATTTTACGTGGACTCTGCCAAAGCGAAGCGTACACGCCACTTGTCTCCTCCACGGTACTCTGCTTACGAGCTATGCCACTACTGCTCATCGTACGAGACCTCGGCTCTTGACGTCTCGCGACCTTAGTGATCAAGGTGAAACTTCTTCATCCTTCGAAACCCTGAACCACGATAAGTCAACAATGGGTTGACTCTTTTCGAGGTGACATGTGTCCACCACCTATCACCCGCTCCCACCTTTCTCTTGTTGATTTTTGTTACACCACCTGTCAACCATGTGGTCCCCACCTAACGAATGTGCCATGTGTTCACACGAGCCCTCGATGCTCGGCACTTCACAATTTCTGCATTCGAAAAGAGATTCTTTCAACCTTTGAACCCCGATACGCGATACCACGTGGAGGTTCTGATCCAATGGTTCTCCCATGGCTTGGATTCAATGACCATGATCATGTCGTGATTTCATGCAGTCCTACCCTTGAAAACTCTAAGTAGCGAGTCAACGAAATGCTACATAAATGCCACGCATCCTGTGTCGATGGACGATTCCGAATAATTCAGGACTTTCAGGACGTTGTCGAGTCCACTCTCCTGCCTATGCAAAGGCTAAGATTGACGATCAATAGAGCTCTGACAGATCCTTGGTTCTACGGTCCTGGATCCCATTGCTACTTACGAAGGCTAAAATGAGTGAGGTGTTAATGCCTACGCTCCTCCTCTAGATCCATCGGTTTTGACGGATCTGGGGTATTTCCGAAAGGATTTCGACCGTTCGTCTACAAAACGATGGGGTATTCTCTTTCGATAATTGGAATCGCTATCCTTTCTGAGCTTGAATCATGAAATTCAACCTCTCGAAGCTTCAAACTCCCACGACTCTGAGACCTTAGAGAGATACTCTTTCTTGCATAAGGTTTCCAGACCCGAATCGCATGAACCTCCAGACGGTTCTTGGGCAATTGTGCCTGATCTTAGTCAAGTATTTGGGTAAAGGTTCGGTACAGTCCCAAGGTCTATGGGGTAAGTCCTGGAGAAGAGTACTCTCGAGGAGCCTTCCTAGAATATTATGAGAATCAAGCCAACAAGATGATTCTCAGTGGAGTGAACTCATGCCCCAGACTTAATCATTTGTACAGAAACCAACTATGGCATGTAAGTATACACATACATCCATTATTTCCAGTCTAAAACACCAGACAATCATTCCACACAGAAATCATTATGGGCATATAAACATGAGCATGTATTCATGATATTCAATTCAAAATACAAGGCATAAAACACTTATCATATCCACGAGGCATGATGCAACTGCTGGGAGGGGTGCTTGTTTCCACCCAACAGTAGGCTCAGTGACTCCAAACAGATTTACCACTAGCCACCCCCGAGCTAGACCACGATGCTTTGAGATTCAGTCTCCTACTTCCAGCTCAACGGAAGTCAAGGACGAAGGTTACTCTCCTTCTCCTAATACAGAAAAATAATCCAGGACAAAGGTTAATCTCCTTCTCCTATGTTCAGAACTCCCTGTGTTTCTAGAGTTTCTCCAGTTCTCTTCCGTGATCCCTGTCGTGCACGCTCTCCCTCTCTCTCCCTTTACCACACTTCCTCTCTTGCCTTTTTCTCTGCAAGATTGCATGTGGCGTGAATTTCCCCATCCGTGGTCAGGTCTGAGAGATTTTATGGATGGACGATTCACCCCCATCCCCTCATTAACTCTTGAGGAGCCTCCCCACCTACCAATTTGACGGGAAATCCATTCCAGGGTCAGAGAGTTGCTTTGGTCTTTGAGTAAGTAAAAACCAGTACGGTACTGGCTCGGTGGAAGTTAACGCAACCATTCTAGGTCCCTTCCACCACCTCTCATTATCCATCATGGTCTATTTTAGCACATACCCCTCCCAATAGTCATGCAACACATATTCATAACATAATTTACATTCATCAACCTTTTACACAAAGGTCTGTCAAATCAAACATTCACATCTTTGAGTTTGCCATAGTTCTTGGCCACTATAGTTATTTTCACAGGCTAGGGGAAATAGGGTGTTACAAGAGTGTCGGCTCTTATATGCTAATAAATCACATTTATTGTAATAGGACTAAGTAGGTAACCCCTAGAACGATGATGGGATATAATTCCGATAGGACGGAGAAGACCTCGAGAAGCCACTCCTTAGATAATTTTTCTGTATTGTGTTGTGAGACAGGAGGAGATAGTGTGTGATAAGTTAGATGTAGTAGTTAGACATAGAGAGTCTGGAGACAATGAAGAACTGTGTAACTTATGTAAATACTTTATGGATGAATAGAACATACATAAATTGTTCCAAATGCTTGGATAGTGTTCATTTCGGTGTGTATTTGAATGAATGAGGCATTCTCTGTGTGTGTTTATTTCATTTTGCTTATGTATGTTGTTCATAGTTGAGTATATGGACTTATGAAGTATTAAATAAGTTTCAATTGTTTCTCTTCTGAGAGCTCAGATGCAAGGAGTTCATATTGTCCACAATGTGTGCGTCGACAGAGTCTATATTTGACTCAGAGAAGCTCAGGGATACTAAGAAGCTTAAACCAATCATTGCAAGGAGTGCATAGGGTCAAGAATCGACTAAGTGTCGAGAGGTGAGGACTGTGAAGTGCAAGGAGTGCGTAGTAAGATTTATTTTGAAGAAATCTCTAAGTCAAAATGTTTTCAAATATTTCAGGATCGCAAGGAGTGCGTTAGAGGTCGAAATCCTCAGAGGAATCAAGCTCAGGAGAGATAGCGACAAAGATTCAACAGAAAGGGAGAAATCAGTTGAAGTTCAAGGAGTGACGGGTGAGATCCCTTTGGATGAAGTTGAGGTCACTGACAGTCGTTAGATCTCAAGAAGGTGCAAGGAAGTTACACCTTGAAGTCCTTCGAACTTCGTATGTTCATAGTTTTTCATTTGTGAAGGAATCAAAACTCTCGAAGTTACAAATGATGGAATATCAAGCAATACTGAGAGGGGGGGGGGTGAATCAAAATTGCCTACTTTTTGATTTTTAATTTCATCAATATTAAGCACACACATTAATTATTCAATTAATCAATATATGATGAACAAAAAACACTTATGAACATAGGATTTTATCATGGAACCCAACACGAAAAACCACCAACTCTTTTCTCATTAATACATTGTTTTTTTACAAAACTGTTTTCAAGCTACAACTTGATGGAGAGACTGTCCCCAAGTTTCTTCAGCTACAAATGAAGGGATTCTTCCACACCCAATTTATTGGCTATGACTGGAAGGAGGCTATGACCCCCTAGTTTATCAACTACCACTGAAAGGAGGCTTCGACACCCTATTTACCAACCACAACTGGAAGGAGGCTATGACCCCCTAGTTTATCAGCTACCATTGAAAGGATGCTTCAACACTGTATTTCCTAGCTACAACTGGAAGGAGGCTACAGACCCCTATTTAGTCAACTACAACTGACAAGGAAGCACCTACTCCCCTGCAGGCTCTATCCTTCCCTTGCACCACCCAACCACCCTTAATTTCACAATGCAATTCAATCTTTGTTGCTCTTCATTGAATTTGATTCATGCAACCATTAACACAAGTCCTATCAGATCTGACTTTTTTGAATTCGACTTGTTTTCCCTTGCTCCACCCTTCCTCCCTTTATGCAGGTTATAACACTTATAACTCTTTTACTGTACTCTGTTCAAGGTGTTTATAAACACACAAAGATACTATCAATTCTTCAAGTATTCTTAGAATCATTAATCGATGTACATTCTACTTGTCAGCTACAACCTCTGCTTGTATGGTCTTCTGGTTATTTGCAGTCAAACTTCATCTCTTGCTCTCTAGCTTCTGTAATTAAATATTCACTGAATCTTCTGCAGTCCAATAAAGGTCTTCTATAGCAAATACTGGTTTTCATAATTGCTACTCTATCTTCTTCTGTTCTTGATCTTCAAATCAAGACATTGACAAGCCCATTAGAACCAACAATTCTTCTTCTTGAACTCTACTTATGTTTTGATCTTCTTATCTAAACTGCAGAGACACATTCTTCTCGCCACTCTTTCTCGTTTATATATTCTTCCAACTGGTGTGAGATATGAAACATTGTGTCTTTTTTTTGGACCATCTCACCCCTTCATTTAACAATAATCTTGTTTTTTTTTCTTTATCCAAATATTATAGAGAATCCCTTTCAATTTAAAGAAAATGATTTTCTTTAATTGATCATAGATATGGATCGATTTCATTTAACTTAATTCCAAATTTCTACAAATATTGCAGAAATTGAGTTCTACTGAGGTGCTTCCTGCAAACCATTTACATATGAACGACAATAGAAAACCACAGGCTTATCAACTTAAGCGATGTGTTATCTTTTACCTTTATATATGGCCACAAGCGGTGACCAGGCGCTAGGCCAAGCGAGTGCTTGATCACTTATCAAAATCAACGGTCATGTTTTAATCTCCCGATGAGATGGACGACTGTCAGTACTTCGGGACTTCGTCCTTCATGACTTCTAGCCTCTTTAAAAATCTCCCAAATAAAAGACGCATGTCCATAATCTTCAACTGTTGAGAATGATAATGAAGTGTTATTCAGATCGGACGACTCATGTTGTTGGCCCTCGACCAAGTTTTGAGGAAACATTGGTCATGTTTGACCACTTTTGGGACTTCGACAGGTTGCTTGAAGATGGAACGTCCAGACAGAGATGAGATCGCAGGATCTTTCTTGTTTTGTGGGATTATGGAATGAGAAAAGGGTCTACTAGGGTTTATGTAATGGGTTAGGGGATGTTGGACCATGGGTTTACCCATGATTATTCCTCTTTGTAAATGTATAAAGAAGTAGCTAAGCGATGTAATAAGTACTGCTGGCTGGTTAGCTATGTGCACAATATATTGTAAGAGTTACTGATTGGCTTAGTACATGACTAGTTTGGCTTTCTGCAAGAGTATGTTAAGACTTGCGGAGCTAAGCACAAGTATTTTGTGGGTTTCTTTGTGCACAGACGTTGTATGTAGGGCTTTGTGCCTTGACCTGATTTAGTGAAGGAGGATCTAGTGCTTTGTGCGTAGATCTCCTATCCTCGGCGGAGTTGGCTCTGGGGCTTTGTGCACAGGAGAAGATAAATGTAAGAAGATATAAGACTAATACATAAGAAGAGAATAAGTTGGTGGACATATCCCCACACTGGGGTGAACCACGTATATCCCGTGTCTTGATGTTCTTTGTGCGATGTGATTTATGATTTATGTTGTTTATTTTCTTAGTGTTGTTGTTCTAATGTATGCTAAATGCATCTAATGTTGTTGCTTAGTGCTTAAAGATGATTGAATGCTATATCTAAGCTATGATATGTTCTAAGTGATTGGAAGTGCTAGATCTGAGCTATGCTATGTGCTAATTGATTGGAAGTGCTAGATCTGAGATATGCTATGTGGTAAGTGATTGGAAGTGCTTGATATTTATTGTTAATGCGCTGATCTGTAATAAGGGTTTAAATCTGCGATGTGAATGAGACTCATGAACTAATGCATATTGTTATCTAAGTTCTCTGCTAAGTGTTGTAATCATAGATCTGCATCCCATCTTGGTTGTAGACACCTGAGTCCTGCAACCCCCCCCACCTCTACCTTGAGTGAGACTTCATCTACTTCGCAGGTGCTGCTGAAAGGGTCGGTAGTTAGGGTTTTGTTGGTGCACTGTTGAAGCGTTGAACCTTGAGTCTGCCCCTGTGCAAACAAATGGTTTCATTGCCAAGACTGGAACTGTGATTACTGGGAACTGAAGAAAAGAGAAAGCTCCATGCGTAGATCTGTTGCTGTAGTGTGTAGTATTCTACTTGACTTGCGAAGCTCTGTGCTAAGAAAGAAACCTAATCTAAAGAAAAGAGGTAATATCTTAAAGCTTTGTGCTTTGGTAAGGGTAAGATAAGTGGAAAATTTTTCTTTGAAAATATGAATCTAGGTATGTTTGATAGATCTTGTCCTAGTCTGAAATCTAGGGCACATTTAGAAGAAAGAGTTGATCTGAATAAATTTGATAGAAATAGAGAAATATATGTTATTCCTATGCATAAAAAGAATTTTTGGACTAATAAGTGTATGCAGGAACCTAGAAAGAATTTTTGCAGATTGCAGGTCCATCACTGTGATCCCAGTGCCCAGTACAAGAGAGCTTGAGGATTGCTTAAAAGAAAGAGAGGATTAACACTATGTTATAATTGCAGAATATCGAGACATCTTGCTAAGGAATGCCTTAGTACAGGTCCTATTTGTCTTTGTTGTAAAGCTATTGGTCATGAGGTTGAGGATTGACCAAGGATGATTGCTAAAGTTGAAAAGATGAACATGAGACAAGAAAACTATAAATTAGTTCAAGAGACTAAGGATATGTTAAAGAATCATACAGAAAAAGATTCAGAGACTATATTAGTATAGTTAAAAGAATTAATGGATGATCACAGAGACATCGGTTTACCAAAGATCCTGAAAGAAAAACAATGCATAGTTACAAGAATATAAGACTTCAACATAGACTGTGTATTCGATGGAGAAACACATGTGAATATTATGCCAAAAAGCACTTGGGAAATTTTGGGAAAGCCTGCTATGATACCTTCACTGGGAAGGATAGGATTGTTTAAAGGAAAGATGATAACATTATGTGGAAGAGTTACTAATATACCTATGATTTCTCATGAAACATTGACTGAAGAAGAATTTGAAGTCATTAAATTTGTTGAGAACAATGCCTCCTTTCCACTTTTGTTAGGAAAGACTTGAATTGAGAAGGATCAGATCATAAGGAAAGCAGAGGAGGAAGCTATAGAACAGAAAAAAAAAAGAACTAAGGGACCTCATAACCAGAAAAATAGAGCGACTAATAGAAGAACAAGAGGATAAGTCGAAGCAACAAAATGAAAGACAAGTAGCTGTCAAAGTTGAAAGAACACAAGAAGGTGTGAAGGACCTCTCCATGAAAGAAAGAAGAATACTTACCCTGGAGTTAATAAGAGAAGAAGCATTACCTTTGAACCCTTTGAGAGCATGTCAACAATGCGAAGTCACTATGCTAAGAAAATATAAGAATAAGAACGAAAAGAGGAATCCAGAGACTCATACTACATGAAAGAAGGCCAGGAAGCTCAATAAGAAGAAAACTAAGCTAGAAAAACTATAGGAAGCTACAAAGAACAAAAGGAAGACTTCGCATGAGGCAGATCTGCAGAAATTGAACCTCGCTGGAATAACATAACCGCACAGAATGGAACTTCGCCACAACGAAGCTATATGACCGTTGGAGGTGCCCCGATCATTAGAATGATGCTCTAGAACGGCTAGAAACGCAGTTAGTGACGGAAAGACCGCCGTTGGACTATTGGGACCATGCCATAATAGACATATTCACATTGATTGACACGTTCTTTCCCATTGGAGGAATCCGTTACAATGCTTGCTTATTTAACCCGTCGAACACTGCATCGGGACCATGTTTTTCCACCCGTGATTATCCAAGCTAATAGAGAATCGATTTCATATCACGCTGTGATTTCTAGACCTCGCCATCTGTCTGTTCGCCTACCCGATCTATTTGGTTACAAGTGTGAATGTCTGGTGAACCTAGCACATTAGAGAAGTCAGTGGAGGATATTCTTGTGGAGCTCATGGCTGAGAGATTTATGTCTGTAGAAATACAAGCGTCGTCGACTGGGGGACTGCAAGCATCCCCCTCGACTGGACGTCGTTCTAGCCGGACCACTACTGATAAGAGAAGCAAGAACCGTGATGATCTGGATAACATGAAGTAGATCCCATTGGTCTTGATAGATTATATACCGCCTTTGGTTGGTGCGGTTAGCCACGACATTATCCCACGTGACTTTTGTTGATATTATGGTAGCTGCAGGAGGTATTTACCTCCACGTGTAAACCTGATGAGGATAAAATACTTTGGGAAGCAAGAAGAAACCCTAATGAGTTGGATAATAACCCTAGAAGACTTCTCGTCTCAAGAAGATAATTTATATTAGGTTATTAGCCTCCAAGAGAAGAAGTCGGCAAGAACTAATAATATATACTGAATAGACAGATACCCAGAATGAGAAGTCGACCCAGGCAGTTAGACATAATCAGTATAAATACAGGGGGCTAGTTCTCATTTTGGCATTCAGTCTCAGAATTGTAGTGCCCATCCTTGTGTGCACTGCAATGCCCAATCTTGTGCACAGGTTTAAGGAGAGATGCCATTGCAGCAGCTGCAGCTAGTAGATCACATTTGTTTTGGACTATCTCTTGGCTAGGGTTTGGACTATCTGATCAGCTTTTGTTGGTGTGCTATCCTTAGGGAAAGGTGCGCTACCCTTTGTTTGGATATCTAGCCTAGGGTTTGCTTCCAGAATGATTCTCTGTCAAGGTTAAGGTGCTTGGAGGGTGGCTTTGCGCTATGGTTGGGTGACAAGGGTATTGTTAATGGTAAAACGATCACACATATTTCATATTCTAACAGGTTATGGGCCTACACCTCCTTCATTCAGTCTAAACACTGGAAGAAAACATAGCCTCTAGGATATTGAGCTCGTTGAGGAACTGCCGCTAGGGTTACTAGTAGAAGCAACTTCCAAGACACCGCCGCTAAGGTTACTAGCAAGAGAAGTTTTAGAAACCCTAATCCTCTTGCTGAGGCACCTTAAGTGAATGGATTGACCTAATCTCTAGATATATCAATGTGCTCTATCCTAGCACATCTCCTGATACTCTCAATAAGCCAAGATGTGAAGTTTGAGTTTGTGGTCAAATCTAGGGTTTGACCAAGTCAAAGCAACCATGACTTATTCTATGAAGTCAGAGAAAAATTTATATGGAATATCTAACTTCAAAGCATGGAAGACAAGGATTGACCTCATCCTTGCCAAGAATAAAGTGCTGGATATTGTGAAACCAGAGTTTGAAGAAGGGAAAGAGAAGGAACCACAGGATGTTGCAACTATGGAGAAGTTCAAAGACAATGACATTAAGGCTATGAGTATCAAAGTGGAATCCATAAAATACCACCTGATACCCTACATCTCCCATCTTGACTCATCGAAGAAGATGTATGATGCCCTAACAAACCTCTTCTCAATCATAAACATTGGACAAGTAATGAGTCTGAAGAATGAGCTTCGTGACATGAAGATGAATGATGATGACAACATAACATCATAGTTTGTGAGAATTTCTCAATTAATAGATCAACTACAAGATATTGAAGAGATCATCTCAGAGAAAGAGTTGGTAAACATAAGTACTCAATGGTCTTCCCAAGACGTGGGATGCATTTGCCGCAAGCATGAACACGAGAAAGGAGTATCCGACATTTGAAGAACTTTGGACTTGTTGTGCTCAAGAAGAATCAAGGATCAGTGCAAAAGAGAAACCCCCAAAAAAGTATGATGATCAAGCCTTCACAATAAGATTCAAGAACTTCAGAAACAAAAGGAAGTTTGGTTCAAGGAGGAAGCCAAATCAATAGAAAGACATTTCAGAAATACAATGCTTCAACTGTCGAAAGTATGGTCACTACAAGAATCATTGTCCCGAGCTAAATAAAAGGAAGGAGAAACACGAAGCATCAATTTCCAAAGAAAAGGAACCTACAAAGAAGACTAAGCAGGATGCAAGAGACTTATTCTTCTAAAGATAACAAAACTCTTCTTATTTCTTGTACATATCTTATTTGCATTGTCTCTGTACATATCTTGCATATCTATCTCTTGGAAGATATTGTGTTCCAAGAAGAACTATACCTATGGAAGAACAACAAGATAACAATGGATACCATTAGATAATACACATGAAAGGATGAAATACAAATCATGTGGAAGCTATTGCAAAATAAGCCGAATCAATCATGAAGAGACTCAAAAGAAGCAAAGACAGAAAGAAGTCAGTAATCAAGAGGAAATCGGAAAAAGACTTATGACGTTTTGTAGAAGACAACAAGATGGAAGCGTGGACTCCATTAAACAAGGGAGCCAATTATATATTCCAGAAGACAATAGAGATGCAGATGGAAGCATGGACTCTGTTAGACGGAGGGAGCCGATTATATGCACTCATACATGAATCAAGGATTAGGAGGGAGCTAATCCTATTGTTATAAGCAAAATCTGTCCGTAGGGACGGATCCGACCTATCCAACTGTGAAGTTGGTTACAACCTCTTTGATAGCTCGGCACGAAGCAATGACTACCCACACCTCAGGTGGTCCTTCGCCTGAGGTGGTAAAGAAGGGGAAAAATACAGGTGAAAGACTTATAAGAAGTCGTTCTCAGGACCACCCACCATGGGTGTTATCCTTCCTTAGCTTCCTGGATGGCCAAAATGGCCTAGGGGGTGAAAATTATGGACAATGGGATGAAAATGAGCTCACTGATTTTTAGGACAGTGAACAAAAAAAAGTGGACAGCGAGCTGTTCACTTCCTTAAAGCGTTAGAAACTATCCCAGAATGGGTTGTCGGGATAAACCGGTATCCTGGGTAATTAACCAATGAATGCCTTGAGTAAAAGGGTGTGAAACAAGGGTGAAAAGGGGGCTTAAAAGCTACAACCAAGTACTTTTAAATGGCTGTAAATTGCGAACAACAAGATGTTTGAAGCTTTCAAGGAAGGGAAACAAGCCCAGAATGGCTTGATACCCCTCGGGGTGACCTGAGAAGTGATCTCGGAAGGTTGTTGAATCAAAAGTTGGCTGTAAAAGTGGATGAACAACCTTGTAACAAGCTGTTACAGCTATGATATAAGGGAAATTATTTGCAACTTCAAATTTGGTTCGTGAGTGAAAAGGTGGACTGACGAAAGGTTGACTTTAAAAGTATTTTATTTATCAATTTTTGTTTTTAACACATGCCTTGGCCACCACACTATTTTGAAGGTTATCCCGATTAGGAAAACACATCCCGAAACTGTGCCAACCAGTATAAGAAGAGTAGTCTTAGAAGACCATGGTGGTTAGGTTGAAGAGTGCCCCATGCAGTTCAGAGAAGCAGGGATTATCCACTTCTCGTCACTAGTCTTTTAGACTCTTAAAGCCGCTTGTATGGAAGAAGGATACCTGTGAAAAGGAAGAGGCTCAGGACCCCCCTAAAGAGGGTTTTTGCTGAGCTTACCCAAGTAGAGTAGTATTCCAACTGAGCTAAGCTAATCAACTCCTTGACCGTGTGGTACTAAGGAAATACCACTCGAATTGTACTAACTAGACAACTTTCGAGGGGCTCCTGATGAAGACTCCCTGGCTTTGACTCTTATTATTCTACGAAATTGAAAATGCATAAAATGAAATACCAGGCCATCCACGTGGTGAGGTCATGTCTTTCTTTCACAATCGTGCCTCCTGGTTACTAAATTTGAAATCTATTTAAAACTATATACATAAAACAAGTAAATAGATAGGTGACATATATGTCATGGCTAGATAACATGTATATGCAAATATCTAGATAATATAAGTTTTTGTTTTATGTGTATGGGGTGGACCCCTGAATTGTTTTCAAGTTTTTTTTGCAGCGTTTTGCATGTATTTAGCTTGCTGATTTTGCAATGGGCCCTTTTGGGGGCAGCCACCTGTAGATTAGTGAGCGAAAAGTGATACAATGAAAATATAGCAAGATTAGATAGTTACAACATGACAATTACACCATTCAACCCAAAGGAATGGGTTGAGGCTCTTTGCGAATGACAAAACCGCCATATGCATGAAAGCCCCAACTAAATCCTTGTATGGGGATTGGTAATTTAGTGTTTGAAATATAAAAGGTGTGATGGTTATCTACAAAAATATTAACCACATTTTTAACATGAATTCACAAGTGAACCATTCAAACTACCTACACAAATCAAACATATAAACATTGGTATGTGTATCAGAAATTTTTGGAGTGAGTGCAAGTGATAATTAAAGTGTGTATGGGAGTGATTGGGTAGGATTTACTGATCGAAATGTGTGTTTTTTCTTCACTGCCCTACTGGCCCCTTTGCCTCAAACAGGTCTTTAGGTGGTCCCCAACCGCTTAAGAGAAGCAAAGTGGGTGACCGGTTGTATCCTTGCAAGCAAACAACAAAAAATTAGTATTTATGCATTAAAAAACTGAAATAAACATAACAGAAATTTACACATAAGAAGTATATAACAACCAACTAAGATGGCTGTCCCGTGGGGGGAAATTGACCAAAATGATTGATTTTCTTGTTTGGGACAGCAAGGTTAATGGTAAGAAAACATAACATAAATATACATGAATGAAAAGATAAAGCAAACAAGTATGGACAACCAGCTAAGAGGTCTATTTAAGGGTTCTCCTAAGGGGCTCTAGGACTCCCAGCCACTAACTAAGGCGGAAACCAATTGAATACTTCAGAAAATCTGCACTAAAACACATTAAACAAATTAAACCAAGATGTTAGAAGATGAAAGTAAGCAAGTTAAACCCAAGGAAGCAACAAAAAACACCTAGCTAACCAATCCCTCCTGGAGATAGATAACATAACAAACATTTACCCCTACCCCTCAACCCTTAACCAACAAATGACACATCCAACAACTAAAATTCAACAATTATCACACACACAAAGAGTCTTGTAAATTTCAGCAGAGCTTTGCTACTATATTCATCCTCCTTTTTTACAATGCCAACCCTCTTATTTATAAAGGAGAGGTGAAGGCTTAGGGTTAGGTCACAAGACACTTGTCACTTTTGGAAAAGTGCAAGTGGACCAACCCTAAAGTACTTTTATCTTTTTACAAAAAGTAACCTTATCCAAAAAGGGAACCTTATCCAAAAAAGGGGATCAAATCATATTTGACTTGACCCTTCAATTACATAGTAATACATGACAAAAGTAAATCATGCGAGAGTTCATATTACAAAAAGTCATTTTTCATAAAATGAAAAAGCTTGATATGCCACATCACCATTTGCCTTGGGATTTGTTCCATCCCAAAGGCTCTTTGACTGCTGCCATGTCTTGCAGTTGTAGGTGAGGTGTTTTAGGACAATATCCAGCCATCCATGGCTGCCGGATTCATCGAAATGAAGCCCCAATGTGTGGGGAATTGCTGAGTTGCTTTGGAGGGCAAGGGGACTTTGGGTTTTGGTCATTGTAAGTAAGGAAATGACCACTATTTAGGCACTTTTCAGACCTGATTATTCCCCCCCTTTGCTACCTATAAGTTTCCCTGTGAGCTGGCTATAACATGGATTTGATTTGGGCTTGTTTCGATAAGAGGACCCCTTGGACATGAACTTTGAGAGGCTCTTCCTTTGTACCAAACTACCACAAATATATTCTTTACTATGCCCATGCTATATATCTATTCGCTACCTTTCCACTTCCTTTCGTTTGGCGCAAATCCGACTCCAGATGAGTGAGATATGGCCTCGGGAAGGTATGCAGATGGAGCCGACCAATAGACTGATCAGGGAAAGAATTTGAAGTTGGGGAAAAATTATGGGTTGGACACCAGAATTGATAGGCTGCTACAGGCCTGTATACCTATAGCTGAAATGGGTTTCCCTCACCAGGCCTAATTTGACATCGGAGCCCCCCAATTAGGCCTCTTTCCAGTGCATGCTTGTAGGGAGAAAATGAGTCCCTGTTGCTCCGGGACATGTCACTAAAAATATGGGCTGAATTTTCTGAGGAGAAAGTCATGAATGCATTCTAGACTCCGCCCCTGTTGTTTTGACTATTTACGGGCGAAAATCTGCCTCCGTATGGCGAAGTTATAGAATTAGAAAGGCTAGTGACTCTTAGGGGGGGGAAGTTTAATTCTACTATATAGTTTAAAAACCATTTTAAATTTTATTTATGTTTTAATCAAACATTATAAAAATCTTAAAAAATAATTACAATTACAAATATAAAAATATATTCATAACTAAATTAAAATTTAAAAATAATATAATATAAAATAAAAATAAAAATAAAATAAAATTTAAAATTTAAACAAAAATAAAAAAAATTCCCTCCCGAGCCTTCGCCCTTGGTTCAAAGCCCAGGGCTTCCCAGTGACATGCCCAAGCCTGCAATATTCAATAAATAGTTTCATAAAAAAAAATCTAAAGGAGCCATGGAGGCTTGGGCATGGTGCCCAAGAGGGGTTCGAATCCCCTCTCCTTTGCATCCTTTAGCACACACATAAACTTGAACTTAGCAACTAGCAAGCAACTCTGAACCAACAAGTAACATCACACTTGGACCAAGGCAGAACAATACCAAATTGAGGGTAAAATGCAATTTCTTCATGCAGGATCTCAATACAACCAACACAATTTTCATTGGTTTTTTGAGAATGAGATTAATGGGTTACCTAGCTAATTGTTTGGAGATTGCAGGATGGAAGTTTGCTACCCACTACACAGTTGTAGCTGCTGTCATAAAAACCCTCCCCCACTACCATGAATTTCTGTTGCAGAGCTCTCCCCCTTTGGCCAAACTGTCAAATGGCTTGGGAGAGGGGAGAAGGGTGAGTTTTGATTTTTCTTCAATTTAAAAAAAAAAACCAATTTCCCCAAATTTGCATGAGGCTACGTGCCTCCTCCCAAAATTTCCAATTTTCTGAAAATATTTAATTTAATTTTTTATTTTTTTTTAATATTTTTTGGAAAAAGTGCAAGTCAAAGTTTGACTTTGACTTTGACTTTGACCCTGCTGCAGCTGACTTAGCCCAAAAATGTTGCCTGGTGAGACGGAGTCAGAATCATACGCAAGTCATATAATTGGAAAGGTATCAACGAGTCCATCGGGAATATGTCATCACCAACTTGAGATAATTCCACCTTAGTCCTCAAATTTGGCCTGGAACAACAGCCACTTAAAACTCCTGACTTGCTGGTGGGCCCACATGACACCCAATCTTGCGAAAGGTGCCAAATCGCCATACGATATCCAATCGAGGAAAATGAGGTACCATCGGAAATATATCGACGAGTACTTCGATGAGGTGATAACATATTTTGTGTCGGGGTCATTTATGACTGTCTTAGCTATTATGAAACCTTGCCATGCGAGCTGGCGGACCCCTTTTTGCCTAAAATCATTGACGAACTTGTGACAGCTCTAACCGGGCCATCCGGGGTCAGAATGAGGCAAATGAGATGTTTTTGGAAAGATGTATGAGTATATTAAAGTGTCACATCATTGAATATCTGATTTATAACTCTTTACCCACCAATTTTAAATCATGAAGCATTGCAACCAATTTGGTGTCCAGAAGTGGTCATGAGCTTGCAAAAGCTCGTTCTTACCAACCGGGGGTCAAAACCAAGCACGAGATATACCGTTGGAAAGGTATCACACTTCCCTACAGCATGTCTAGGTTTGATTTCCCTTTTTAGACCACAATTTTAACAGAATCAGACCAAGAAGTCACAGCTATTGGTTTTGGTCGTTCGGGTGATGTTGACTTTGCATCTCTCGTATGGGGTCATATTGACTCGGAATAAAGCTTGTGATATCCCGTTGAAAAGATTGTCCTGATTCCTACCACATGGAAGTGTTGTATTCCCTGAATCGAACAACTTTGACATGAGGAAGAAATGTCATGGGAAGGCCCACAACTCCCTGAAGGCAACCAACTGATACTCTTTCAAGGGCAGAGGCCATAGTAACTATGACCCCCGCCACTGTCTTTGACTGGAACCATAGCACCAAGGGGCATTTATGGAGAAGTAACTGTGTAAAACACCATGTTGAGCCCAGAGCATATTTTTGGGTCAACACCTATGATCCATTGAAGATGATGAAGTATATATCCATGATAGCATCCATGAAAGACAATACGTATTCTTCAAAGAGAAGCCTTAAAGTATCCCTCGTTGTCCATCCACATCTGTGATCCTCTGATAAAATATTTAGGGAATGGAATCTATAAGAAATTCCATGGACCTGAGAACTAAAGAAACACATGAATATTCCAAGAAAGAAAGATAATCTAGAACAACCAGTCATTGTATCAAGGATCACAAGATTGTCAGCCTGATATAAACTCAATAAAAGCAATCAACAGAGGAACTGAAAGTCACGATGAAGAACAGTGTATGGAAGACTTATGAATGAAAGCATTGTGAGATCCAAAACTAGAGGTTCTCCCAGATAGAGGGAGAAGACTATGATGATTACTTGTTCCAGTAAACCAGACTTATCTCTACATGAGTCATTATATCATTCGAAACATCCATGAGTTGGAGTTCTACATCATATGAATGCAAAGAATGTTCTCCAGAGAAATTGAATAAAGAGCATATGAAGAGAAATCTCAATACTTTGAGGCATACCAGAAAGAGACCCTTGTATGCAGATAGAAGAAGATAACTTGGTGGAGAATCTCCAGGGTGCACTTTGATTAGTGTAGCAAGAATGGCCCAGGGTGGGGAATGGTCCAGGCTCAACAATTAGGGGCAGACATTCCTTAGGGTTTATACATTCTCTCCAGGGTGCACTTTGATTAGTGTACGAAGAATGGCCTAGGGTGGGGAATGGTCCAGGTTCATAAAAAATGACAGTTATTCTTCCTTGCTTGAGAAGAATAGTCCAGATATCTCATTGTTCTACTCTGAGGGCAGATATTCTTTCAGATCTCACAGATGTGAGTGAAAGTTTGGCCCAGATGATTCATTTTATATCATAACATTGCTTCTATGCAGGTTGATATCAGATGATTGTTATGAAGACTATATGACAGTAGATGTCTACTATGGTGGATGTGTTCCACTGTTCGTGACTATACGTTGCTGATCAAGTACTTGTGTGTTACTTGGTGTGGTAGTGTACCACTAGATTGTAGTTATGTACTACTATGGATAGACACAATTGTGTTCTATTTTGTTTTGATTGCCTTGAAGACTATCAACAGTATTGGAAATGATTATCAATTAGATGGATAATCAAAGGACAGAGATTTCCCAAGCGGAAAATGGTTAAGAGCATTTACTCTTCTAGATTAGAAGAATGTCTCTTGTATCACTCTGTGGAGTGAGCATCATATATGATTACTCAGATAGAGTATGGTTTCGAGAGATGATGCAGATGATGACACTGATGATGATGATGGTGCTCATGATCTAGTCTATACAACTATGTTGATGCTACCGAGTGAAT
>JASDQU010817791.1:7194-28951 GCA_032191745.1 Picea mariana
TATTGTTTTATTACTTTGTTTTATTCTAATTGTTATATATTTTATTTTGTTTTTTAGTTTTGTGTTTTAATTAATATTTCATTTTTAATTCTTTTTAATTTATATTTGTTTATTTTGTGATTAATGTTTATTTTGACAAACTAACCTAAATATTAACAACTAACTCAATTAGTAATCATTAATTAATTAATGATTAATTTATTATTAACCAGTCTAACATAAACCTAACTATACTAAACTTATTACTAACATCATTGACCTATTGATTTTATCCTAAGTTGGTTTATTGCAAATGTAGGGACGAAGATGGCGGGATAATGGAGGATGACATCATGAGGTAGGAATGGTATGGTATTGTCAGTATGGTTGTAAGTTGTCTGGAGTGGAGGAGATCTAATGCAATGAATTGATGACATGTTGGGACATGGCCCACCAGAAAAAACGCCTCATTTCATACCCCCCCACATTGTTAAAGGCAGAATGATCGAGGGGGTCCGGAATCGCCTATAGACCATCCATATGCACACTGTCATGACGACCGTAGATCTGTGTGCACTTTTTAATCACCATTTCGAACCCCCCCCCCCCTACACCATTAAAAACATAACAGTCGAGGGGGTTTGGAATCCATTGTCAGTCTTTGATCTACGAGCCGCTAGATCGACCGTTGATCTAAGCGCATTCTTTATTCTCCAGGCGTGAATGCAATATATGAGGCAAAACTTAGGCTTAATGACATTTTTGAGGGTTTGGTGCGCTTCTTCTCTTGTTTTTGTCACCATGGAGTTAGGAAAAACCACTCAACATCAAAAATCATGAATTTTCCTTTTCCTTTCCTTTCCTTGAAACTAGCAGAAATGAAATATTATTTGCAAGCCAAAATACATCCAGAGTGAAAATTTTCCAGTCACCAGATGATACTATGAATTATAGGTTTATAACAGGCAACATGACCATTGATGAATATGAATGAAGATTTTTGGAATTGCTGAAGTATGTCTCGTTCATCAAGGATGAGACTGTCAAAATTCAAAGGTATGTGAGTGGAGTACCACCTTCCATCGGTGACAAGATTTAGTATGATGACCCTAAGACTATGGAAGAAAATATGAGAAGAGAGAAATTCTTATGTGAATAGAAAAGAGAAAATCCTACTTTTTGGAAGGCTTGGGATGACCAGAAGAAGTTTAAGAAAGAGTAGAGGCAGAAGGGAAACAAACCTTCCTTTTTTAGAAAAGGTCCTCAATGGAATCAATCGTTTAGAGAGCCGAGAATGACTGACGTAGGGCGACAAATTCCAAGACATCCACCTATGGAATGTTTGGGTTGTAAAGGAAATCATAGGTACAAAGATTTCCCCCACATGAATAACAAAGTGATAATTGTCCACAATTTTCAAGAGGCAGAAAGAGTGGAGGACATGGGCAATAGAGTACCAAGGATCTACGTAGCCCTGGACAACAAGCAAGAAGAATATTAGTTGCACATGATTGAATTGGAAGGTATGATCAACAACCATGCCTTTACTATTTTAATTGATTTAGGGGCTAGTCATAGTTATGTAGATCCTAGAGTGGTGGAAAGTTTGCAATTGTCGAGAAGAAAACATGGAAAATATTGGTTAGTGTAGTTGGCTACATGAATGAGGAGAAAGGTTGTGGAATTGGTTAAGTCCTGTCCAGTGGACATGAACGAACTGAGCACGAGAGTTGAATTGAACATTTTACCTTTAGGTTCCTATGAATGTCTAATTGGGATGGATTGGTTGGACCAGCACCACACCATCTTAAGTTGTCGTAACAAGGCATTCACTTTCCTGGATGAGGAAGGGAATCAGAGAAGATTCCAAGGAATTCCTAGGGTAGTTATTGTTAGATAAATCTCAACAACATAGCTGAAGAAGTGCTACATGAAAGGTTGTCAATTATTTGAAGCCCACCTGGAGGAAGCACCTGAGAATAAGGTGTCAAATATAGAACACCATGCGGTACTAAAGGAGTTTGAATATGTATTCCAGGAGGTACCAAGACTACCACCCAAAAAATATATTGATTTTTCTATAAACGCGATGCCTAGAGCGGCTCCAGTATCAAAAGATCCTTACAGAATGAGTACACCAAAGCTAAAAGAACTATAATTGCATCCTGAAGAGCTTCTGAAGAAGGGGTATATATGCCCAAGTGTGTCACCTTGGGGAGCGTCGGTGCTATTCGTGAAGAAGAAGGATGGGACATTGAGATTATACATCGATTTCAGACAGTTGAACAAAGTGACTGTTAAAAACAAGTATTCTCTGCCAAGTATCGATGATCTCTTTGATCAGTTTAAGGATGCCAAGATATTTTTGAAAATATATCTTAGATCAAGATATCACCAGGTAATAATAAAGGATGAATACATCAGTAACACCACCTTCAGAGCAAGGTATGGTCATTATGAATTCACAGTGGTGCCATTTGGGTTGTCGAATACACCCTATTTTTTCATGTGTTTAATGAATGGGGTATTCATAGAATATCTAGAAAAGTTTGTCATAGTTTTTTTGGATGACATCCTAGTGTATTCCAAGGGAAGAACATGAACATCATCTGAGGATGGTGTTGTAGGTTCTAAAAGAGCACCATATATATGCCAAATTGAGAAAGTGATCATTTGATCAAAAGCAGATCAATTACTTGGGACATATCATTTCAAAGGATGGGATGGATGTAGATCCTGAGAAGATAGAAGCCATCAGGGAATGGTTAGCACCAAATAATGTGACATAATTAAGATCCTTTATGGGTCTAGATAGCTATTACAGAAGGTTCATTGTAGGGTTCTCAAAGATATCTCAGCCCATCACTTGCTTGCAAAGGAAGGAGAAGAAGTTTCAGTGGACAGAAGAATATGAAAAAAGCTTCCAGCGATTAAAGTAGTTGTTAACCAAAGCTCCAATCCTGAGGATTGCAAATCCGAATGACTATTTTGTAGTGTGCACAGATGCATGTAAAGAAGGACTAGGAGGAGTCCTCAGCTAGATTAGATTTGTAATATGTTATGAGTCCATGAAATTGAAAGAGAATGAAAAGAACTATGCCACCCATGATTTGGAGTTGGCAGCCATCGTTAACGCTCTAAAGAAATGGAGGCATTACCTCATGGGAAGGAGGTTTGAACTGAGGACATACCATAACAGTCTGAAGTATTTGTTTGATCAACTAACCTTGAATTCTAGGTAGAGTAGGTGGTTGAAGTTTCTTTGTTTGTATGATTTTTATATCAAGCATATGAAAGGAAAGGAGAACAAAGTGGCTAATGCACTCAGTAGGAGAGTGCATGAACTACATGCTACAACCATTATCATGTACCAAACTAACATTAAGGGAAAATTTTTGGAAGCTGCAAATGCATATTTGCAGTACATGGAGCTGGTAGCAAATATACAACATGGTAAGATGATACAGAAAGTGGAAAATTATAAATTAGATGCTGATGGAATACTTATGTACAATAACAAAATTTATGTACCTAATTTCCAAGACTTGAAACTTATGATTTTGAATGAAATGCATAATGTTCCTTATGTTGGGCACCCTGTATATCAGAAAAATGTGGCAGCATTCAAGAGCCATTACTTTTGTCCAGGCATGAAGAAATAAATTGTAGAATACATCGCCATATGTATGGAATGCCAGAAGGTTAAAGTTGAGGATAGGCACCCAAAAAGGTTTCTACAGTCTTTACCCATCCCTGAGTGGAAGTGGGAGGTATTGACAATGGATTTCATCACAGGATTTCCCAGAACATTCAAGTAGCATGATTCAATCATGGTGGTGGTGGAAAAGCTTACTATAGTTTCCCATTTTATTCCATTAAATATGACTCACAAGGAAAATAATGTTGTCGATATATTTATGAAGGAAATGACACGATTGCATGGTGTTCCCAAGACAATTGTGTTTGACAAAGACCCAACATTCACCTCAAAATTCTGGAAAGGGTTATTCATAGGGTTCGGAACGAATATGAACTTCAACACTTCTTATCATCCTGAATCTAATGGTCATATAGAGAGGGTGAACTAAGTGATAGAAGACATGTTAAGGATGTATGTGATGGGCAAACCATCTAAATGGGAATACTACCTACACTTGGTAGAGTTCGCCTACAACAATGGGTATCAAGAATCACTGAAGATGAGCCCATTTGAAGCACTTTATGGAAGAAAGTGCAACACTTCAGTAAGTTGGGATAACCCAGCTGATAGAGAAATAGTTGGACCAAAGTTGCTCAATGAAATGGAAGAACAAATGATGAAGATTAAGTAGAATTTGTAAGTTGTCCAATACAGGAAGAAAAATTATGCTGATAAGAACAGGACCCACAGAGATTTTAAAGTGGGAGAGAATGTTTTCCTGAAAGTGAAAGCTAACATAAGTTCCTTGAAGATGGTAAATTGCTCCAATTTGGCAGCCAGATTTTATGAAGCGTTTGAAATCCTGGAAAGGATTGGACAAGTTTCCTATATGCTTGCATTGCCTGCATCCATGATTGTACATAATGTGTTTCATATTTCATTGCTTAATAAATATATACATGATGCTAATCATGTAATTGATTGGAATGTGATTCAGATGGAGCAAGAAGGTACCTTGTAGGAGCATCCGGTGCATATACTCGGTCGGAAAAGCAAGAAACTCTGAAATCTATTCGTAGGTCTTGTAAAAGTCCAGTGGAACTGATAAGGTCCTAAGGATGCAAGATGGGAGCATGAAGATGCTATCAAGGAAGAGTACCCACATATTTTTGAAGATATTGGAAATCTTGTTGTTGTTTTGTAAATAAGTTTCACTGAGGACAATGAAAAAATAATGGGAGGGGATTGTAATACCCCAAGGCCGAGCCTATTCTGAATTGTAATTTTTCTTATAGGCTAGTGAGCTAGGTAGTTATAAGCTAAAAGACTTATGTGTTTATTAGGCTGGTGAGCTAGATGCCAAGGCCAATGAGCCCAATTTTTGTATATGTAATTATGCAAAACATTAATAAAAATATAAACATTGTAGCGTGTAGACTGACCACGAAGAAGAGTTATGGGGGACTAAGATCCACTAGGTAGGGTAAGGAAGGGGAGGCTAATTGTTTGGGCCTAGGGACTAGGTTAGGGGGATTACCTCTAGAGGAATAATATTTTAATATTATTTCCTGAAAACTAAGGTGGACATAATATGTTTTGTTATCCTAAGTTCCTGGTGGCCGTGGACGTAGGCTAAATGGAGCAGATGTAGCTCCAAGAAGACAAGTGTTGACCTAAGATAATGTAGTTAAAATATGAAGCGTCTGTTGTGTAGGGGGTTTGCTTTCTATTCTCGACCCATTGTATAACCATGAACTGGGAGCATCCATCACGGATCTCTGGAACCAGTAACCTGTGAGTCAAATCGTGTTGATAGTTTGCAAGTCATTATGCCATCCTCAGCTTGATTACATTTGTCATTCTTACATCCTCCACCTGAACGCGTTGGCCTCAGACATCAACCTATGGTTAAATATGCACAGTTGAGAAAACTTCTCACGGGAAGGGGGTTCGATTTCTATTTCCCATCCATTGTCTAGCCCATTGGGGCCTCTGCATCTGCCCTCTGCATAACCTCACACATCTGAGAAACTAGTCGGGGAGGGAAAATTCGACTTGTGTGTCCTATGAACCCAGTTTTATCCACACTACAAATCCGAGTTTGTGCCTTGATTGTTTGGGGTTGCTGCCTTGTGTTCGCCTGAGCCATGATGTGTCTTAGCATTAGGATGTTTCCATTTTTGGTGTCCATAATTGTTTCATGTTGTAGTTGTCACCCATATGCTATTTGAATGCTATTGCAGTATTTCTTAGTATTTGAATTGAAGAAGTAGGTTGTCAGGCCTCTGAGTAGATCTCCCAGGAAAAGAAGTATGTTGGGAAGTGAGTTCTCCTGGATGGGAGTCTCACAGCAGCTACAATACTCTGAGACTTTTGGTCTAGCCTATTGTTGAAGCCCAAGGTAAGGGAGGTGTACTGGCCGATGGGGTTGTAGTAGTGAAGGTTTACTCTCCTGGGGTGGAGCGAGCATATGGGGAATGAGGGTCTGTGAGATGTGGGCGTAAGTGGCTCCTGGGATTAAAGATACTTCCTATTTTTTTGTGCAACTTCCTTGTTATCCTTGCCAAGCCTAGAATTCCATTTCCCAGTGGAGTTTAGTCCCAGCTCGGCAGTGACCTACTGCTGAGAGTGATGAGAAGCATAGCCTAAGTCTGGGAGGTTCGTGGAAGGTCTGCATGTAATTGGTGGATTTAATCTAGCTAAAATATAAGTATGATTTATGTGCTTAGTTATGTATTTTATGCATGTTTGGGTTACTTGAAATGTATCATGTGTTCCGTTGCATGTGGACTTACTGTTAATCTCAATTGCATCTCTATGGTAGCAGTAATTCAATGTTAAATGTGTTAAATTCATTATTATTTATATATATTATATAAGTTGTAAATGTTGCGTGGTGGCGTTACCCGACATGTGGATGGCCAAGTTGTTTGGGTAGATTTATCTGAGTTAGTTTGTAGAAGTCAAGGTATGTTCCGCAGTAGCATTGCCCAACAATGGTGTTGTTGGTCGAGGACGTTACAATATGGTATCGGAGCATGGTTACAAAACTGAGCCTGGATGGGCCATGTTAGTGGTTAATGACACAAAGATTTCAGAGTGAATGTTTTTCGAAAGGGACAAAATTCGAGGTTCTGAGTGTCCGTGGGTGTAAGGAGTGCGTCAACAAAGTCTTTGACTCAAAAATATCAGGAGAAATAGATTGATTTTTCTTGTGAAGGGACATGAAGATATGTTGCAAGGAGTGCACAGATCCGAAAGATGACTAAGTGTCGCAACAAAGCTCTAAGGAGAAAGGGGTTCAAGAAACGAAGCTTAGGAGGAGGAGCGACACCATTCGTCAGATCTGTTGTTGGAAGGAGTCTGGACCATTAGATATATGTCCAAGGAAGCAAAGGAAAGTCACTTTGGAGGATTTCAAGTGTGGAGTGTGACAAACTCCTAAAGCCCTGAAGGCCGAAGTAAATCGCAAGCATCTGGTGCAAAGGACACACGTCAAGAGATCGTGTACTTCAGGTGAAATTACTTTCAAGGATTTCAAGTGCTGTGAGTTTGAAACTCCTGAAGCCCGAAGTGTCGAAGTCACTCATAGTCATTGATTGTAAAGGAGGACACGCGTCGGTGGATCGTGAACTCAGGGGAAAGCACTCTAGGAAAAAGAGAGAGTAGAGGAGTTGAAACTCTTGAAGTCCAAAGACGGAAGAGCTGAAGTGGTGAGTCATGAGGAAGTCACCTAGAGGTGACATGGACACATAGGATGTGTGCAACATGTCAGTGGGTTTCAAACCCATGGAAAATTGAAATGGCATTTGGAATGTGGCCCATATTACCCATCTGAATAGACCATGTATCAGTTGCTAGTATTTTTCCATGTGGCATCTTGTATGAGTAGGGTTAGTGGAAACTGAGGTTACATAATGTAATTAAATGTTGGAGGACCCACAGTGGCATTGATCACGATACATCAAGATCAACAGCCAGAAGGCATTGCGGGGACCCAAGTTGCACAGAATTTAATTCTCCAAGGTGGTTCCACAATCCAAACCCAGATTTCTCCAAAGGATTCTGTGTTAGCATCAGAATAATTGCAAGATGAAAGGCGGGTTACTCCAAACTACCATTGCATGCCCCTGCAATTGGGAAAACATTAAGTGATGTGACATAATGATGTCATCAAAGGTGATTGGGAATGTTTGGAGATTAACAGTTCGGATGTGTCGATGCGAGATCCTCCGAAGCTCCGAAGTCTCGAAGAAGCAAAGTGCCAGAACTCAGACACCTGAGGTTCCATAGTGAGTGTTATCCATTGGATGATGGGTAGATGTGGACTGTTGATCCACTCTACTTCACGATTTTGGTAACTCAGAACTCTGAAGGGTTGTTGTGTTGTGCTTTGAAAATTTCTAAAGTCGAAGGCCTGAGTAAGCACCTTTTTGAGTTAGCTCTTGGTCATGGCCCATGATCACATGGGTTGGGGATTGAGAGGAAGGGGATAGTACCCAAAAATTATTATAGAGTAGAGAAAATATTGGAAATAAAATGAAATCTGAACGTCGTTCTTAAATCAGATTGGTTTATGAACGTTGTGGGAATTGTTAAGGACTGATGGCCTAACAAATTCCAGTTGACTGCACGTTGTGCTTGCAGAGTTCAATGATTTTCATGACCACAACAAATTTCCACTGAGTGGAGAGAAATGGAGGAGGCACAGAGTGCTTCCAGTTATGAGAATGAAGTAAAAGGAATGGATTTCGATTTAGAAGTGGAAGAATCGAACTCCAATGGGCACATAGGAAAGATGGACAAGGAAGATCATATGATTAAAATCATTGATCAATTGCAAAAAGATTCCTAGGCTCACCGAGATGATAACATAAATATCATGAAAGATAGGGATCAACAAGTAAAAATCAACTTAAAGGTGATGCAGAGTCTAGAAAGAATAAAAAAGAACATGGATAAGGAGAGTGACTCAAGCAAAATAGGGAGTTGCAAGAATCCTAAGAGGAAAATAATATAAATAAGCATTAGTAGGCATCATCGTCACACACCGAAACATTCCAATAAGGAGGCACACAGTAGTTCAAGCCCATATCCTACCAGAAAACATAGGATATCTGGAGTGGATGAAATGAAGGGTGAAATGAAAAATATTAAGCCTCCTAAGTTTGATGGAGAACATAAGAAGGAGGAGGATGCGGAGACATGGTTGCTTGGCATGGGGAAATATTTCCAACTGCAGAATTATTCCTCTCATGCCAAAGGAATAATTGCGATGCATCAACTAAAAGGGAAAGCATCCATGTGGTGGGATTTGCTTGTGTAGTTGTAGCACATTAGAGAGAAATATGTTACTTCGAAAGAATTCAAGAAGTATTTTGAAAAGAAATACTTGACTAAAAGATACTATGAAAGAAAGATGAAAGAGTTCTTTGAACTCAAGCTAGGCAACATGACCATTAATGAATATGAACGAACATTTTTGGAATTGTTGAAGTATGTCCCATTCATCAAGGATGAGACTGTCAAAATTCAAAGGTATGTGAGTGGACTACCACTTTCCATCGGTGACAAGATTCATTCTAATGACCCTAAGACTATGGAAGAAAATGTAAGAAGAGAGAAATTCTTATGTGAATAGAAAAGAGAAAATCCTACTTTTTGGAAGGCTTGGGATGACCAGAAGAAGTTTAAGAAAGAGTAGAGGCAGAAGGGAAACAAAAATGCCTTTTTTAGAAATTGTCCTCAAGGGAAGCCATCGTTTAGAGAGCTGAGAACGAGTGATGTAGGGGGGCAAATGCCAAGACATCCACCTATGAAATGTTGGGGCTCTAAAGGAAATCATATTTACAAAGAATCCCCTCACAAGAATGACAAAGTGATAAGTATCCACAATGTTCAAGAGGGAGAAAGAGTGGAGGACATGGGCAATAGAGTACCAAGGATCTACATAGCCCTGGAAAACAGTCAATAAGAATATCATTCGCACATGATTGAAGTGGAAGGTATGATCAACAACCATGCCTTTGCTATTTTAATTGATTTAGGGGCTAGTCATAGTTATGTAGATCCTACAGTGGTGGAAAGTTTGCAATTGTCAAGTAGAAAACATGGAAAATCTTGGTTAGTGCAGTTGGCTACATGAATGAAGAGAAAGGTTACAAAATTGGTTAAGTCCTATCCAGTGGACATGAACGGACTGAGCACGAGAGATGAATTGAACATTTTACCTTTAGGTTCCTATGAATGTATAATTGGGATGGATTGGTTGGACCAGCACCATGCCATCTTATACTGTCATAACAAGGCATTCACTTTCCTGGATGAGGAAGGGAATCATAGAAAATTCCAAGGAATTCCTAGGGTGGTTATTGTTAGAGAAATCTCAGCAATACAGTTGAAGAAGTGCTACAGGAAAGATTGTTAATTATTTGAAGCCCACTTCGAGGAAGCACCTGAGGATAAGGTGTCAAAGATCGAAGACCATGCGGTACTAAAGTATTTCAAAGATGTATTCTAGGAGGCAATAGGACTACCACCGAAAAGAGATATTGAATTTTCTATAAACTTGATGCTTGGAGCGGCTCCAGTATCAAAAGCTCCTTACAGAATGAGTACACTAGAGCTGAAAGAACTACAATTGCAGCTTGAAGAGCTTCTAAAGAAGGGGTATATATGCCCAAGTGTGTCACCTTGGGGAGCCACGGTCCTATTCATGAAGAAGAAGGATGGGACATTGAGATTGTACATCGATTTATGACAGTTGAACAAAGTGACTGTTAAGAACAAGTATCCTCTGCCAAGGATCGATGATCTCTTTGATCAATTGAAGGATGCCAAGATATTTTTGAAAATAGATCTTAGATCAGGATATCACCAGGTAATAATAAAGGATGAATACATCAGTAACACCACCTTCAGAACAAGATATGGTCATTATGAATTCACAGTGGTGCCATTTTGGATGTTGAATGAACCCTCTTTTTTCATGTGTTTAATGAATGGGGTATTCAGAGAATATCTAGACAAGTTTGTCATAGTTTTTTTGGATGACATCCTGGTGTATTCCAAGTTGGAGGAAGAGCATGAACATCATCTGAGGATGGTGTTGTAGGTTCTAAGAGAGAACCATCTATATGCCAAATTGAGAAAGTGCTCATTTGATCAAAAGAAGATCCATTACTTGGGGCATATCATTTCAGAGGTTGGGAAAGATGTAGATCCTAAGAAGATAGAATCCATCAGGGAATGGTCATCACCAAATAATGTGACAGAATTCAGATCCTTTATGGGTCTAGATGGCTATTACAGAAGGTTCATTGCAGTGTTCTCAAGGATATCTCACCCCATCACTTCCTTTCAAAGGAAGGAGAAGAAGTTTCAATGGACAAAATAATGTGAGAGAAGCTTCTAGGGATTGAAGTAGTTGTTAACCATTGCTCTAATCCTAAGGATTGCAGATACAAATGGATATTTTGTAGTGTGCACAGATGAATGAAAAGAAGGACCAGGAGGACTCCTCAGCCAGAATAGATTTGTAATATGTTATGAGTCTAGGAAATTGAAAGACAATGAAAAGAACTATGCCACTCATGATTTGGAGTTGGCGGCCATCATTAACACTCTAAAGAAATGGAGGCATTACCTCATGGGAAGGAGGTTCGAACTGAGGACAGACCATAACAGTCTAAAGTATTTGTTTGATCAACCAACCTTGAATGCTAGGCAGAGTATGTGGTTGAAGTTTCTTTGTGAGTATGATTTTGATATCAAGCATATCAAAGGAAAGGGGAACAAAGTGGCTGATGCACTCAGCAGGAGAGTGCATGAACTACATGCTACAACCATTAGCATGTACCAAATTGACATTAAGGGAAAAATTTTGGAAGCTGCAAATGCAGATTTGCAATACATGGAGCTGGTAGCAAAGATACAACATGGTAAGATGCTACAAAAAGTGGAAAATTATAAATTAGAGGATGATGGAATACTTATGTACAATAAAAGAATTTGTGTACCTAATGTCCAAGACTTGAAACTTATGATTTTGAATGAACTGCATAATGTTCCTTATGTTGGGCGCCCTGGATATCAAAAAAATGTGGCAACATTCAAGAGCCATTACTTTTGTCTAGGTATGAAGAAAGAAATTGCAGAATACATCGACAGATGTATGGAATGCAAGAAGGTTAAAGCTGAGCATAGGCACCCATCATGGTTGGTACAACCTTTACCCATCCCTGAGTGGAAGTGGGAGGTAGTGACAATGGATTTCATCACAGGATTTTCCATAACATTCAAGTAGCATGATTCAATCACGGTGGTGGTGGACAAGCTTAATATAGTTGCCCATTTTATTCCATTAAAGACTACTCACAAGGAAGCTAATGTTGCTGATATCTTTATGAAGGAAATAACACGATTGCATGGTGTTCCCAAGACAATTGTGTCTAACAGAGACCCAAAATTCACCTCAAAATTATGGAAAGGGTTATTCAGAGGGTTCAGAACGAATCTGAACTTCAGTACTTCTTATCATCCTGAATCTGATGGTCATATAGAGAGGGTGAACCAAGTGATAGAAGACATGTGAAGGATGTATGTGATGGACAAACCATCTAAATGGGAATACTACCTACACTTGGTAGAATTCGCCTACAACAATGGGTATCAAGCATCACTAAAGATGAGCCCATTTGAAGCACTTTAAGGTAGAAAGTGCAACACTCCAGTAAGCTGGGATAACCCAGCTGATAGAGAAATAGTTGACCTAGAGTTGCTCAATGAAATGGAAGAACAAATGATGAAGATTAAGCCGAATTTGTAAGATGTCCAAGACAAGAAGAAAAATTATGGTGATAAGAACAGGACCCACAAAGATTTTAAAGTGGGAGAGCATGTTTTCCTGAAAGTGAAAGCTAACAGAAGTTCCCTGAAGCTAGGTAATTGTTCCAAGTTGGAATCTAGATTTTATGGACCATTTGAAATCCTAGAAAGGATTGGACTAGTTGCATATATGCTTGCATTGCCTGCATCCATGATTGTACATATTGTGTTTCATATTTCATTGCTTAATAAATATATACCTGATGCTAATCATGTAATTGATTGGAATGTGATTCAAGTGGAGCAAGAAGGCATCTTGCAAGTGCATTCGGTGTGTATACTGGACCGGAAAAGCAAGCAGATCCAGAATCTAGCCATAGGTCTTGTAAAATTCCAGTGGAGCTGGTACGGTCTTAAGGATGCAAGATGGGAGCATGAAGGTGCTATCAGGGTAGAGTAACCACATCTTTTTGAATATTTTGGAAATCTTGTTGTTGTTTTGTAAATAAGTTTCACTGAGGACAATGCAAAAATAATGGGAGGGGATTGTAATACCCCAAGGCCGAGCCCGTTCTGAATTGTAATTTTTCTTATAGGTTGGTGAGCCAAGTGGTTATAAGATGAAAGCCTTATGTGTTTATTAGGCTGGTGAACTAGATGCCAAGGCCAATGAGCCCGATTTTTATATATGTAATTATGCAAAAAATTAATAAAAATATAAACATTGTTGCATGTAGACCGACCACAAAGAAGAGTTATGGGGGACTAAGCTCCACTAGGTAGGGTAAGGAAGGGGGGGCTAATTATTTGGGCCTAGGGACTAAGTTAGGGGGATTACCTCTAAAGAAATAATATTTTAATATTATTTCCTGAAAACTAAGGTGGACATAATATGTTTTGTTATCCTAAGTTCCTGGTGGCCATGGATATAGGCTAAATGGAGCAGATGCAGCTCCAAGAAGACAAGTGTCGACCTGGGATAATGCAGTTAAAAGATGAAGCATCTGTTGTGTAGGGGATTTTCTTTCCATTCTCGACCCATTGTCTAACCATGAACTGGGAGCATCCATCACGAATCTTTGGAACCAGTAACCCGTGAGTCAAATCATGTTGGTAGTTCACAAGTCATTATGCCATCCTCTACTTGAGTTCATTTGTCATTATTCCATCCTCCACTTGAACTCGTTGGTCTTAGACATCAACCTTTGGTTACATACGCACAATTTAGAAAACCTCTCATGGGAAGGGGGTTCGATTTCGATTTCCCATCCATCGTCTAACCTATTGGGGTCTCTGCGTCTGCCCTCTACATAACCTCGCACATCTGAGAAACTAGTCAGGGAGGGAAAAGTCAAATTGTGTGTCCTGTGAACCCAGTTCTATCCACACTACAAATCTGACTTCGTCCTTAACCATTTGGGGTTGTTGTCTTGTGTTCGCCTGAGCCGTGATGTGTCTTAGCTTTAGGATGTTTCCATTTTCAGTGTCCATAATTGTTTCATGTTGTATTTGTCACCTGTATGTTAGTTTAATGTTGTTGAAGTATTTCTTAGGAGATGAACTGAAGAAGCAAGTTGTCAGGCTTGTGAGAAGCTCTCCCAGGTGAAGTAGTATGTTGGGAAGTGATTTCTCCTAGAAGGGAGTCTTGTAGAAGCTACAGTTCTCTAAGACTTCTGGTCCAGCCTATTGTTGAAGCCCAAGGTAAGGGAGGTGTACTAGCCAATGGAATTGTAGTAGTGAAGGTGTACTCTCCTGGGCTGGAGTAGGCATATGGGGAATGAGGATCTGTGAGATGTGGGTGTAAGTGGCTCGTGGGATAAGAGATCCTTCCTATTTTTTTGTGTAACTTCCTTGTTATCCTTGCCAAGCCTATAATTCCATTTCCCAGTGGAGTTTAGTCCCAGGTCGGGGGTGAGCTACTATTGAGAGTGATGAGCAGCGCAGTCTAAGGCTGCGAGGTTCATGGAAGGTATGCACGCAATTGGTGGATTTAATCTAGCTAAAAGATAAGTATAATTTATGTTCTTAATTATGTATTTTATGCATGTTTGGGTTACTTGAAATGTATCATGTGTTCCGCTGCATGTGGAATTACTGTAAATCTCAATTGCATTTGTATGGTAGCAATAATTCTATGTTAAATGTGTTAAATTCATTATTATGCATATATATTATATAAGCTGTAAATTTTGTTTGGTGGCGTTACTAGGCCTGTGGATGGCCAGGTTGTTTGGGTAGCGTTATCTGAGTTAGTTTGTAGAATTCAAGGTATGTTCCACAGTAGCGTTGCCTGACAGTGGTGTTGTTAGCTGAGGATGTTACACTGAGTGTTAGCATGAAAGGTTCCAATCACAACATCAACAACATGAGAAGCTACTGGAGGTGTTGGGGCAGGATTCATAGAAGGATGAGGAGCATCAGGGATCAAGTCATAAAGTGTGCATGTTTGTGAATAAGAAAGATATAGATACCAAGCACGAGTAATCGCCTTCTCTTTAGTGACGACACACCCATGGAAACATCACGGCCTATAGTCCCAATGAGTGATTTGGTAAAACACTCATCCAAAATATTATCAGGAAGGGGAACTTTGATTAAGCATATTCTCCTCCACCACTCATGGATGTGATAAGAAATATGAGTGGACGAGGATTGTTTAAAATAACTCAAAATTTTGGATCCTTTCTCGTATCGAATTGGCAATTGGTAATGCGTTAAGAAGGCCTTGGATAGGGTATAAAGTCATTAAATAATCCTCGTGGTAACTCAATGTACCATTTGGCTACCGAACCTGTGAGAGTTCATCGAAAAAGTCGTAATCTTATAGAGTCATCCATCAATGAGTTGGACGAACACCAAAGATGAAATCTCATGACATGATTATTTGGGTCTTCTCATGATTGACCATCAAACTTAGGAATGTCAGATGGTAATTTCGATGGTATGACAGGACAATAAGAATAATTCAAAATAGAATCATTCAAACTCCTAGATAAATACGGTAAATCCAAAGTGGCAAGAAAATGCAACTGTCTGTTCACTTGAGGAAACTGATATCTTTGAGGACGAAGTCCCTTAGGTATACCAGTAGGACCATAAGCAGTCTGTATATAGTTAGACAATCCTGACATATTCAGATGTGGAGGATTTTGATTAAGTAAGTTCTCTTGGAAAGGAAAATTAGACTAAACATTTTGACCACAAGTGAAATTCATAGAACCTGGATACGGTTGGCCGAGCTTAGGGGGTACAAAAGAATTAACTTGAGGATGTTTCCATCTAGACAGTTTTTGATTCCCTTGGAAAGGAAGATTCCAAGATTGAGATTGTAACATAGGTATAGTTTGTCCATAAACTGGGTTATGGCCTCCAACTTGAGGTTGCTTGCCAAATTGAGGTTGTCCCCCAATCTGAGGTTGCCCCCTAAATTGAGGTTCCCCCCCAACTTGAGGTTGACCTCCAATAGGAATCTAAAAACCAGAAGTGGAAAAATGACTGGTGCCTCCAACTGGATTGGAACCACTAGGGCCAGGATGGTTATATCCTCCAAACAAAGGTGGAGGAGGAACGTAAGATGCTTTAGAGAGAACCTAGGTAGGTGTAGGGACAAAATGACTAGCAACATTATACCCAGGAGGAACAAAAATTCTAAACCCTATGGAGGGATTCTAGGCAGGAATAGAAATGGAAGTATTTAAAGCATTCTACCCAGGGGGAAGTGACGGATTTGGTCTAAGCAGGAGTGGTGTTCCAATAGAAGATTTAGTGATAACCAAATTCCCTATAGAAACACTCGTAGCTTGTGGGACCATGGTAGAGTGGGACATTGAGATAGGAAGAATTGAGTGAGAGCCAACCAACAATTGGTCTGAAACTATAGCGACATTACTGGTTGTGCCAGTAAAATGATCTAAAGGTACTGTCTCGGTAACAAACATCTTAGGCATTTTCAATTCCATAGGTTGATTATGAATCTTTCCTAGTGTGCCAAAAATATCGTGTCCTGAAGAAGGGGAAGAACTAGGATTAAAAATTCCAACAGTGTCAGCCGGGGTTCTAAATGATTCACTTTGAAAAAGTGGATCGTCTACTCCATATCCTACATTAGGTCCAATAAGTACTTCAATATTCTCGACAACAACAATTTCTCCTGATGAGTTCATCCAAAGCAAATGTGCATCTTGTCTAATACTCAATAATGTATTTGGGGGAATTCGCAATGCCTCTAAATAATATGAAACAATTCGGAATCCCTCTAAAGAATGTGAACTTCCAACCTCATAGGCTACTTTGTTATTGGTTGCTCCCTCAGGAGAGCCCTCTGGTGAGTTAAGAAGCAAAGGGAGGTAACCTTTCGGATCTTCCATAGGTATCCCTTGCATCCTAAGTGAACGACGAAGGCCGATGTTGGTTGAACCAAATAAAGAACAAAAAAAATCTATGGCCAACTAGAGAAACAAAATCACTCACTAATAAAATCTATAAATCAAACCAAGCAAACAATCCTTCTTATTTTGAAGTCACTAGTTGGTGATGAAATCCAACATCGCGAAATCAAGACAAGAAGGGGCTGGGATAAAGTGGGTGGAAAATTTACGTTGACAACCTGCTTAACGGACTTACACCCTGGTGCAAGCTCCCACAAATAATCATGGGTATACCCTCCAAGGATCCTGAGTGAATTTGGACAACATCAATTCCAGGTACCATGAAGACTTTCCCCTCCACAGCCACCTCATGTAAATACCCTAGATAGATAGGCTACTAAGGTTACCAATTACGATAATGATGTCTGGGGAAACAGTCGACAGTCTGATCCATGTGCAAAGTTAGGGTATCTAGCCTGAAATCAACTCAAGAAGCTCCCACACATAATCATGGGTATACCCTCAAGTGACCCCCAATAATATGTGGAATCTCTTCACTAAGATGGGCAAAGCAGGGTGAGTAACTCTGCCAGTCCTAATGCGACCTCATGATTGACTCTTGTCTTAGAAGGGCTTCCTAGGACCAAATGCAACAAGTGGATTTGAACTCTCCCTATCACAAGATACTATTGTGTGTTTTGATGCTTTGGAGAGTTTTCCTTACAACCTATTCCAAAGAACTATCCTAGCTAAAGTTGGTGAAGATAATTTCTAGAAAATAAAAGTTTCTAGTAAATTTTAAAATTATGTTGTATTTTAAAGGTTGTTGTTTACTCAAAAGGGAGATGGAGATGAAACTAATGACGTATGTGACCTTGACCCAATAAAATGAAAGAAGAGATGAATTTGCAATCTTTCAATTCTATGAACTCTAATTACATTAGGGATAAGGTATCTCTTTTTGAAGTAAAAAAACTACGAAACACAATTTCTCAATTCTTGGATGAACAAAATCCCAAACAATCAAAACTACAAAAATTTCCAATTTCTCTCTTAACAAATATTTCTAATGCAAGAAAATTCTTATAATCAATTACTAAAAAGAAGAAATGAGCTCAGATATTTTTTCTCAAATCCAATCAGAGATGTAATGAAGAAAATAAAGCATAATCCAAGAAAATTAACACATTCTCAACACAATTTGCAAATCAAACTTGTAACTTAGACAAAAATGAAAACGATAGGAAATCCTTTTGTCAAATGCAAACAAAAATAGTTCTCAATCAATAAACAATATGGAAAGTAAAAACAATCCAAAACCTCAAACAAATCAAATATCGTTTTTCAAACAGACACTTACATAAAGATCCCGAGATTATACCCTTGCGACAAGAATCAAAAGAAAAAATTGCAAAATTTACCAAGACAGACTTTCAATCCCTGAAAACCAATCAAATGCAAGCTTCAAAATCATAAATAAATCAAACACTGGTATCAAAAGTTCATCCTAGGCAATGGGGGGAAAACTGGGTGAAAAAAGAAAAAATGGCTTTCCCCAACAATTCCTACAGGAATCGTCCCAGGTGGCAATGAAGCACAGTTCGACGAGCTAAGGTCATCACAGACTACCAATAGGGCACAATGTAACATTGTCACAATGGTTTTCACAAGCAGGGTGTGACGTCAGAGGGTCGTTGTAGGCTGTCTATATAGTACAGTGTGGCGATCTCTGTAACTAGGGAAAAAATGGAAGAAAGACAAAAAATCTAATTGAACTTTCAGACCTAAGGATTCTAGATGGATCGCCCATAGACTCAGAGAATGAATTTAACCAAAAGAATGAAGGCTGAAATAAAATAAGAAGAAAAAAACCAAAATAAAGTTGTATCCCCAGTATGGTCTCCAATTTTGTTATCGAATTAATCGGTAAATGCAGACATAAACAGATCTCCCTAGATCCCACTAGAAACTAGAACAAAACAGAACTGAATGCACACTTCGCCTTAAACTTCATTATCATGTGAACTAGTTTAATGAGTACAAGTGGTGTACCTTTTAAACAATCCTTGTCCTCTCTAGTATCGTCTTTGTAGCTCCTTCTTTGTGTTTTCAAAATGGTAGCCATGTCTAAGAATCACAAACCAACAACAAAGGAAAACAAGAATACATACATACTAATGAAGTTAATGTATATGATCAGGAATTATAAAATAGAAGACGAGATGCTTATATAGGGAAGAAATGCATTACTGTATTAAGTGAAAAGAAAGTGGAGAACACAACCCATGCCTTAATGTTGTAAGGTCCCCTTTCGATGGCTCTTTGCTCCAACACACACAACTTTGCTCCAATGCCTTGAATGAAGAAGATCCACAATCTCACTTGAATAACTAAAGCAAATCTCTCAAGCATAATCTGAAGTAGAATTCTCCATACAATTCTTAGACTTTTCCATGAGATATCCCTCTTTATATAGTGTGAAAGAGAGATGGATGAAGAGATTAGGATGATCCCACCAAATTCGAGAAGCGAGTAAGATCCAAACTGATTGGAGGCCACCTCATCTTCTAGAAGATTCACTTCTAGAACATTCGTGAAATTTGAATTTTCCCAAGATTTAAGGATCGTCACACCCTGTGTATATAGCAGCATGCGATGACATCGTAGTATAGGAATAGTGTAGAGTGCAATGATCAGGCATCATCACACCCCATGAATAGAGCAGGGTGCGAGGACTTTCCTTCATATGGTTTTTGGCAGAGGAAATAAAATCACTTTTCCCATGGACAAATTCTCTTTTAATATTTTTAGGGAACATGGACACATGTTGTCAGATGATCACCGAGGTGACCAAAATAATGTGTAACATAGTGAGAATTATAAAACATGACAGAATGAAAAGAAGGGTGTTGGAGTGTGGAAGGGTTGAGCTTAGGTGCGAGGGAAAGTGCGAGGGAAGGATGCATGTAACCATGGGCATGAGACTATGGAGCTCAAACAATATGGTGAGCGAGTTATTTTTTTATGCACCCTCTGTTCAACAAAATGTTACAGTGATGGGGCTTAAACTATTTTATTTTATTTTGTTTAGTTGTTTTATCTTTAATTTTTTTGTAGTAGTTTCAATATCTTTGGGAAACAAGTAATTTTATTTTTATTTCATATCCTTGGATCACATGTTACCTCCGTATTATTTTATAGGGTTTATGTGTTTATTTTTATCTTATTATATTCATTTATTCTTTATCTAGTCATCTGTTAATTTCAATTGTCTCTACACCCTTGAAATTAGAAATAAAATGCAAATTCTACCATCCATCTCAATGTTACGTAAAAAATTATGAATGTCCCCAAGCCACATAAACATTGATGCATGTGGAAATTCAACAAAAACAATGAATATGAATGTATCAATGTGACATAATTATTTAGTGAAGTCACAATCAAACATAACCCTTAAGGAAAATCATATTGTGAAACACTTCTTGATGAATGTCGTAATGTCACAAAACAAGTGAGGAGAATAACAAGTTGACACAAGTCAATGAAGATGAACATTCTAATAAATATAACCTCCTAATTTCACAATGTGACATATCCCTTAATTGAAATGACAATGTGATTAAATATTAAATATAATCTCTTCAACCATTGACAACCATGATGAAACATGGTACACAAAGAAGGACAACCTTAGTCACTTTTTATCAAGCATAGTTAACCATTGTCAAACCATATCTACATCCTCTACTATAGTTAACATTGATCAACCATTATCAGCCATATTCAACCATTACTAAACATACTAAACCGAAGTCAAGCATGTTAAAAAAATGTCAAATTTTGATCCACGATCATCCATAATTAATCGTAGTCAAACATGGTCAACCCTAATCAATCATAGTCAACCCTTTATGAACTCTATGATACAGGATAATCATTGTATAATATATAAATTCAACCATCGTCAACCATAATAAACCATATTCAAACACAATCAAACATATTCAACTATAATTAAACATTCCCAACCATGTCAACGATGATTAACATAATCAACCATGATGAAGCCATCATTGACCATAGTAAGACATGGTGAATCATAGTCAACCATTATCAAACATAATCAACCATGGTTAGATATGGTTTATCATAGTCAATGATTTTTAAACATGGTCTAACATAGTCAATCACCATTAACCATAGACAAACATGGTCAACCATATTAAACCATGCTTAAACATGGTCAAACATAGTCAACCATGTTCTTAATAAGAGCTAAGCATGGATTACCATGTTCAACCATATCCAACCAAAGTCAACCATGGCCAAGCATGGAAAACCATAGTCATGAATGGTTCAAAATTATCAATCATTGTAAAAAATGGTTGACTATGGCCAACCATGTTTGACCATAGTGAATGATGGTAAACAATAGGAAACAATGGTCAACTATAACAAAATTCAACCTTACTCAAACATGCTCAACCACACTCAACCATCGTAAAACATGTCAACCATGGTCAACCATATTAAACTATAGTCAAACTTAGTCAATAGAAGTCAATCGAGTTAAGGATAACCTTAAAACATCATCAACCATAGTTGACCATTGTGAACTATAATTAACCATATTGAAACATGGTCAACAAAATTCAACATTGATCAGCCAAAATAAATTATAGTAAAAAATACTCTACCATATACAACCATTCTAAACCATAGTGACACATGGTCAAACATTAGAAAAAATGGTCAACCATAGCAAGACATAATCCCCTTTCTTCAACCATTCCATCAGGCATGCTCAAACATGGTCAACTATAGTCAATGATAATCAAGCATGGTTAAATATAGTCTAACATAATCAACCATGGTCAAACCAAAATTCATTGTACTCAAACATGGCGAACCATAGTCAACCATTGTCAAACATGTTGAACCA
>JASDQU010817792.1:0-35771 GCA_032191745.1 Picea mariana
TTAGTCAAACATGAAAATCGAATAATTCAAGGATGACCCCTCATGTTGAGGGATACCTGCCATGCACCATTGCAAAGGGGAGAGATTGTTTTCAACCATGTGTTGAGGTTGAGGGGGGAAAGGAAGAGTTAGGGAAGAAGAATGCTACGGGGGCATTTGCTGACACAAAAATTGATGGACCTCATCCTTCCAAGGACACTGATGAGTAGGATGGTCCTCCCAACAAATCGTGCAGTGGAAATAACTCTTATTTTTCTCTTTCATTCCACCCCCTTGATTGTTTTAGGTGGGAGAAGTCCCTTGCTCAGTGTTGGAATTTTTGTTTTTATCTCTCTTCTTATTTCCTCCATATTTTTGAGGATTATTTGATTGTGTGGACTATACCAAATTCACCTTGAAGGCCTGAGTGAGGATCATTTCGTTTTTATCATTAGAACAAGAAGCTAACTAGTGTGATGAAATAGACATGTGACCGATCTGTGTAACACACCCAACCCCTAAATAGCCTTTCTATGGGTGGGGCATCAAATTTTCAATTTCTCTGGTTCATTTTCGGTCCTTTACTTAAGAAAAAACCCTCTAATCAGTTTCCCCAAAGCTTGCATCTCTCACTGTGCGCTTAAACCAACTAGCAAGGTCTTCCTTGTGACCTCACACAGAAAACCAGGAGCTAAAAGACTACATTAATACAGGTTTTGACACTTTAGAAGATCCTGGATTTCAAGAGTTCCAACGGTGTTGTCAAAATTCTCAGATCACCAAACAATGGAGGGGATCAATGGTCCACACCCTCTGTTGAGATTTATGGTTAAAAAGGATCTTCGGCATTCGCCGTTGAACATTCTTATGTCCTAATCCCTGAACTCGTGTCAAATCGCCACGTTCCCCTAGCCCTTCGATGATTTTCGTTGGATGTTTCCTTTTACCATACTATGCCCAACTCCCGAAGTCCCGATAGATCACCATGTGGCATTGGCCTTTTAGCGATCGACATTTGACGATTCTTGTTGAATCATTCTTTATCATATTACGATCGAATATTCTAAACCCTCAAAACTGCCCACACTTTTGGAGTCTCAGACATGTCACCAACCCTGTTGGCCAGGAGGGAACGAATCAACAGTTTACATGCGACAAGGGTCAATCGATGACATGTGTCCACGATAGGGGGTGACATGTTTCATGATCTAATAGGAACAATGGGTATGTGAATCTTCCAAATCTGGGTGACACGTGTCACCTTGGTTGTGGGTCCACATCACCCAGGATGACATCAGCAAGCCACATCAACCACCATCCTACGGTTGATGGGTATCCACGTGGATCCATAGATCTATGGTTGTCATCACTTTGCGACTCTGAGCTTCATCACTTGCTGAATCATATTGATGAAAATCCCCCGAACAATTAAGGCTCCAGACTAGGACATCTTGCGCCACATGTCCTTTTTTATCAATGGTCCTAGTTCAATGGTCAACGCTTGACAGGGAATGAGTAGGGTCCACATGTCGCTCCACGATGCATTCTTGGTTAGTCAGGTAGTCTAAGGTGGGTCCCTTAGATTGACGGCTCGAAAGGATCTCGAAGGATCTGAGGATTGACGACCCATGTTACTTAGGCAGTTCGACATTCGAGAGTTCGGTCAGTGTGTCTCACGGCTTTCCCTCCGGACCATGCCGAATCTGTCGCCATGTGTTCTTGGCATCTATGGATAGGATTTACTTTGGCTAGCAGATCTTTAGGGAAAACTCACGCATTCCTATATCACTGAATACCCGGACTCTCGAATAATTGTTGATTTGTGGACATGTGTCCCTTCCCTTTCAACAATCCATATTTACTCCGCAACTCTGAGGTTCTAGAGTTTCAACACTAGACTACTCATGTTCTCCCAAAGAAGGACTTCATCAAAGCGCTTAATGACACCCTTCCTATATTCGATCTAATGGCTAAGAGAGATGCATATTGGATCCACAGATCGATGACCCTCATATATTCATGACTTCGGCCTTCAACTACTTTTGAGGATTGTGGACTCACAAGTCCTAAAGTCCCGAAATGGCTAGCTCCTTTGGGACTAGCATAGAGTTCCTAGGCCCTGGTCACATGGATACTTTGGAAATTCTAGGGGCTAATTTCTAATCCTTTAGAATAAAAGGGTTTAAGGACCTGGGAACGAGCCCTCATTCAAATGGATGAATAATCTAAAGGAAAAATGCCCTTCTCCCATATAATTCAGACTTAACATTCCTGCTATGATGAACTTCACATGGTTTATAGGAATTAGACATTTCATTTTATTCTACCCCGACTCTCCTGCGAACTCACATCCCATGACTCTCTAATAGTTAAACTAAGATAAGTCCAATATCTCATAGATATAACATCTTATAGAAATCAAAGAGAATTTCTAATAAATGTTCAAATACTGAGAGATTGAATCATAAACATAGACATTTGATCATTACATCCAATATAATACACAAAGTATGAAAATACTTATTAGAACTAGAAGATGTGAAGCAAATGCTAAAAGGGGTGCATGTTTCCTCCCAACCATAGGCACAATCACTCCTGATGGATTTACCAATGGCCAAACCTGAGCTAGACCATGATACTCTGAGAGATATTCCTTCTCTTTGCTCCATAATAGTCAAGGATGAAGGTTACTATCCTTCTCCCACAGGAACTAGGTGTCTATCTTTCTCTACTCCAAGCAAGGAGGTATGCATGAGTACTTCCTCAGTCATTCTTCAACCTCATTTATCAGCTTGTAGAGAAACCCTTCCCATGGATTCTTACAGCCAGATTGAGCTTATTGCTCATATTTTTCCTCTCAACTTCAAAATCGAAGTATGTTCACTGCTCTTCTCTAGAGAGTGTTTTCTCTACTCTTCTATCTCGCAAATCTGTCTCTGCCCCCTAATTACCTCCTTTATTTCCTTCCTTATCAAGTTTTTATGGGTCCAAATCCCAATTCGTGGTCAAGCATGGAATCCTTACACATGGTTACCCTGCCCCATCTCCTCATTAACTCTTGAGGATGGCCTTCCATCTACCAGACTGAATGGTATTTCATCTCTAGTTCAGAGGATTGTTGAGAAATTACACCCAATAGGTATTGGTCAGGTGAGGGTCATCTCAACCATACTTGGTTTCCCTTCACCATCTCTCTCATAGAATCCATGGTCTATCCTGGCAAACTTTCCCCCCTTTCAGCATTTATGCAACACATATTCAAATTCAAATTCTATTAATAACAAAAAATTCATACATTGACCCTTTTATTCAAAGTTTCATCAAATCAAACATTCACACATATTTAGTCGACCATAGTCTCTTGGCCAGTTATAGTTATATTTACAAACTGGGGGAAACATGGGTATTAAAATCCACTCCCCCTTAAAGGAACATCGTTCTCGATGTTCTATCTGTCGATGTGCTTTGTATGTACAGAAGTAAACGAAAATGGATATGAATGTTTCATGGTGTTAGCACTAAGAATCACCCTCCGACTACAAGAGGATAAGCCTATTACCCATCAAGATGTAAATGTATTGAAAATGGTTTGAGAAGGTGGATCAGGACAAGACTACAAAGAAAGGAAAAGAAAACATAGGTCGCTGCAAATGAGTCCTCAACCATTGGGATATGGAGTCATAAGTATCATGTTAATGAAGGCATTTAAATTGGCTATCAGACAAAGGATTTATGTGGTGATGAGTAGAAGGAAGACAGAATGTGTCTGAGTGATAAAATATGAAACATGGGAAATATGACATCAGATATTGCCTCAGGGATCCATAATTCAAAGATGCTACCTCCAGAGGAGAAGAAAAACAGAAAATGTCTAAGTGATGAACCATGAAAGATGGGCAAGATGAAAACATATCCTCTACCTCCTTAGGAATCCATAGTTCAAATATGCTACCTCCAGACAAGAAGAAAAAAATAAAATGTATGAGTGATGGACCATGAAAGATGGGCAAGATGACAACATATCCTCTACCGCCTCAGGAATCCATAGTTCAAAGATGCTACCTCCAGACAAGAAGAAAAACAACAATATTGAAACTAAGAAAATAGTCTAATAAAAACAACTCAAAGGAATCTTCAATAACATAATATTTACAATCCATGCCCCTCAGGCTTACAACTGAAAAATACAGAGCCCTGCTCCTAAAACTCTCTCATCTCTCTAGCCACTAAACCCCCTTTAACAAAATCCTAAACTAATCTATTTATAATCAGATCAATCCACAACTGCCAGGAGTGTGATCTGGCCATCCCATTCAAATATTTCGTCTGTGCATCCTTCTGTCAGACTGGGTGTGTTTCCTCCTATTAGACGCAAGCTCATATCAGTATGGGTCTTCAAGAAGAAACCGTCCATCGTGTTACCTCAGGTTGACAACTCTGTCTCCTCGGCCATAGCTTCTACGACTTCTATTTATGGACTAAGTTGAGGTTTCGACTGCCAGTCCCTATTCATTTACTGAATCCACCATGGGATCGGAGCGCAACTGGATGATTAGTGAGCGACCACATGCCACTCATGGATTGGGCTTTGAATAAGCATGTGAATTTGGGCCGCAGAAGTCAGTATTTTTTTATTGGTTGAATCCTCCTCGGGATCAGGATGCGTCTTGACTACTAGGGGGTAGCCACGTGCTGCTATTGGATATAGCGTTTTAAAAGCACGTGATTTCAAGGTCGTCAAAAGAGGTTTGTTCTCACACCCCTTTTGGTCTCGAAATGAACCGCTTTCCACCACGTAGCCTCCCCACAATACCATGGTTTGGATTTCAGCCCGCCCTTTGGATTTTAATGCCTGTGCAACTTGTGGTGTCGAAATGATTGGTGATCATCAATCTGATCATGCTCTGTGATCTAGGCACATCGACTATTTTAGCGCCCCTACCAAAGTTTATCCGCCTGCCAATTGTGGAAACCTTCCAAATGTGTTTAGAGATGGTACAAAATAAAAATGAACAGTGGATTTTTTTTGCTGCAAAATACACTCAACTGCTTTCCTACACCTATGGTTGTCAGCTATGACCTTGGGAAACTTTATGTGATAACACATGGCATCCTCCATTTTTCATGTAGCCTCATATGGTCCAAAGTGTTTCCACTGCACCTGACCTGTGCAATGGCTTTGTTCCTGAGTGGGGTTTCTTTGCTGTCTATTATGCATTGAGTTTCCGGTAGGAACTCTCCCTCAAGTTCCGCCTGAATCATAGACCGTTCAATAATATGATTAGAATCATGTACATACTTCTTTAATAAGGAAACATGGAAAACATTATGTGCTCTCAATGTGGGAGAAAGTGTTAGATGATAGGCTACTGGTCCCACTCTATCCAAAACTTCAAAGGGTCCACAATATCGAGGTTCTAGCTTGGCACAAGCTCCCATCCTCAAGGAGCTTCGCCTGGGTTTAACTCAGAGATACACATGATCCCCTTCTTTGAACTCTCTAGGAGTCCTTTTCAGATCTGCATAGCTCTTTTGTCTATCATGGGATATCTTCATATTTTGCCTGATCTAAATCACTTGTTGTTCCATTTCCTTTAGCATATCTGGCTCGACTATAACTCTGTCTATTGGGTTGTTCCAGTTGATTGGAATTTTACATTTCCTTCCATAGAGGCCTTCAAAAGGACTCATTTTTAATGACTCTTGATAGCCATTGTTGTAAGAAAATTCTACTAGTAGTAGGTAGTCCTCCCATTTCTTGGGTTGATGCATTACATGCATCCTTAGCATGTCTTCTAATACTTGGTTTACCCTCTCTTTCTTCCCATCAGTTTTTTTGAGGGTGATAGGTTGTACTAAAGAGTAATTTTGTTTCAAAACCAACACATAGATATTTCCAAAAGTTTGAAGTAAACTTTGTATCTCTTTCAGATATAATCTCCTTGGACAGGCCATGCAGTCTGAATATATCTTTCACGATGATGTTGGCAATATCTATTGCCTTGCAAGTTGAATTTATAGGTATGAAGTGAGAATCCTTGATCAATTTGTCCACAACTACCATGATGGCATCGTTTTGTTTGGTTGATCTTGGTAATCCTGTGATGAAATCCATGGAGATGGTTTCCCTATTTCCACTAGGGGATTGGTAGGGGTTGCAATAGCTCTATTGGGTGTCACTGCTCTTCCTTGACTTGCTAACATTCTAGATAGTTATCTAAGTAATCATCTATGTCCTTTTTCATTCTGTAACAATAGAATAGTTTCCTAGCGGTCATGATCACTTTTTGATAACCAGGATTACGAGTATATGGTCTTTTTTGTAGCTCACCCATTTTGAACCTCTTCAAGTCGTCACAATTTGGAATGTATAATCTACCCTTGTAAGTCAATAGGTCATCATTAATCATCTGATAACCTTCATACTTCATCCCTGTGGGTTCTTTCTTTGTGTATGACGTCACAGTATTGAAGAATGCATTTGTCTATTGTGCAGTTTTGACCCTCTCTTTGATGTCTGATTCATTGGTGCTTACAACTTCCAAGTGGAATACGTTCATACTTATACTAAGGGAATCAACCACCCTATTCTCCTTTCCTTTGATATTTTTGATTTCAAAATCAAACTCACTAAGGAGAGCCATCCACCTAGCTTGTCTCACATTGAGTTTTGGTTGGTCAAACAAATACCTCAATCCACTATGGTCTGTCATAAGTATAAATCTCCTACCTAGGAGGTAATGCCTCCACATACTTAAATCATGCACTATGAAAGCCAATTCCATATCATGGGTCACATAATTGACTTCATTCTCATTCATTTTTTTGGACTCGTAGAAAATCACATGTCCTTCTTACATAAGGACTCATCTGAGCCCTTCCTTGTAGGCATATGTACACACAAGGAAGTCTTTGCTTGGATCTACAATCTTCGGCATAGGCGCATTGGTTAGAAGGTATTTCAACTCTTGAAATATTTCTTCACATTCATATGTCCCAATGAATTTAAACCCCCTTTTTCTTAAGGGAGGTGATTGGGAAACCAATCTTGGAGAATCCTTCTATGAATATCCTATAGTATCCTATCGGGCCCATAAAGGATCTGATATCAAATACATCCTTTTGGGTAGGCCAATCCATCATGGATTTAATATTTCCAAGGTCAACTACGACTTATTCTTCATAAATAACATGGCCTAAGTAGTGGACTTTGTTTCTAGAAAAAGTCACACTTACTGAGCTTGGCATAAAGCTGATGTTCTCTTAGTACCCGAAGTACTAGCTTGATATGTTCTTCATGCTCTTCTTTATTATTGGAATATATTAGGGTATCATCAATGAAGACCAATACAAACTTGTCTAGGAAATTTTTGAATATGTTATTCATTAAGCACATAAAAGTGGTTGGTGCATTGGTAAGCCCAAATGGAACCACGAAAAATTCATAGTGACCATATCTTGTCCTAAAGGTTGTTTTGTGGATATCTTCATCTTTAATTTGGACCTGATGGTATCTATACCTCAATTCAATATTGGAGAATATGGTATCACCCCTTAATTGGTCAAACAAGTCATCGATCATGGGAAATGGATACTTATTCTTGATGTTCATCTTATTGAGTTGTTTATAATCTATGCATAGTCTGAGTGTGACATCTTTCTTTTTCACAAACAAGGTTGGTGCTCCCCATGGAGAGACACTAGGCCAAATGTAGCTTTTATATCACATCTCCTTCAGTTGTAGTTTGAGATCAACTAGATCTAGTGTACTCATCCTATCGAGAGTTCTAGACATTGGCACTAATCCCGGTAAAAGTTCTATTGAAAAATCAATATCCCTTCTTGGAGGTAGGTCTAGCACCTCTTCTGGGTATACATATTTATATTCTTCCAATATGGGATGGTTCTCTAGGATGGGTTTTCCATTTTCAATAGAGTTTAGTACTTGGATTGCATACAAAGGACGTCCCTTTCTACAATACTTCTTCACTTGGAGGGCTGATATTTGTTTCACTGAGACAATATTTTGAATCCCTTGTAGGGTTACCCTCCTTCCTTCTTCATTTTCACACTCCAAAGTTTTACTGTAACCGTCCAACTTGGTTTAGTGGGCAGCCAACCAATCCATGCCAATCAGTAGGTCATAAGATCCTAGAGGAAGTATGTTTAGGTTTTCTTGGGTGGGAAACCCACTCATGATAAAATGGCATGTTGGTATGACTATTGTTACTTTTCTTTTGGTTCCAGTGGCTAGTTGTACCAACCAAGATTTAACATGTTTAACTTGTTGCAATTTACATTTCTCAACAGTTTGAGGGGAAACATAGCTCAAATTAGAACCAGGGTCAATTAAAATGGAAATAGGATGGTTGTAAATCATACCTTCCATCTCCACCATTGAAGCTTGGTGGTCAACTTGTCTATTATCCAAGGCTACATAAATTTTTGGTAGGCTCCTAACCACATCATTGATTGTGGTAGCATCTTGGATGTTGTAGACTCTCCCAGGGTTATGTTTCCTATGTGGGCAGTTTCTCAACAAATGTTCCTCTCTACAACCCCAACATTTCAAGGTTTCTCTCTTTGTGTTATCAATCTTACTTGGAGCTGCTCTGAGTGGTTTATTTCCACTCTGGTATGTGTTAGCACTCTGTAAATTTTGTCCAACTGGTAGACAAACGATAGAGGTAATTGTTTCAACCTAATTTAGAGTTGGGCACTAGCCTGCTCAACTCAGAGAGGGCTCTCTCATGTCACTGGGTATTTCTTTAGCAATCGGTGGCTAGATTTAGTTTGTTTTGGGGATTTTTTGTAAAGTTATTGGCAAGGAAGGGGATAGACACTCAGGGCTATGGAGTCAAAATTCTGAAATTGAATGAAAACAATGACTGGCCAGTAGAACTCTCCAGAGGATAAAGGCTAAATGAGGCAATGAATCTGAATTGTAAATTGAAATTTGCATAGTGTAAGAGGAAAGGGGGAAAACAAGTAACTGCATCAGAGCATTAATGAAATGAATTATGAATTAGTTAGGAAGAAATACACATAGTTTAAATTTCTTCAGCCGAGAGCATCACAAGATGAATTATGGGCCTTTGACTATCCAATTTAAACAGAAGACAGTGTAAATGGAATTAAAGAACACAGGAAATACATACAATGACAGAAGACAAAAATCATATCACCACCATTAGAATATTTTCATAGAGAATTCAAAAGCTTTTGCATATGTATTTAATTCAGCTCCATAAAATTACAATAGAGTTCAGAACAACCAAAATTGTGCCCTTGCACTTCTGCCAACATTAATACATTTGAAACCTCTATCATTTATACAATTCCGAGTTCCTTTCAATTAGAAATCGATTATAATAGCCGAACTAAAACGTTTCAACTTCTTCCCCAAAATAGAAACAATTACAAATAGAACATGTCACGTTTAACTGATCTCCTATTTTTCAGGATAAAAAATGGGCTTCAAAATTCCACCTATATTTATCAAACCATAATATATGTGTAAAATCTGAGAATGGTTTTTGTAGATAAGATCGTTCTAAAGAAAAACCTCTCTCATTTTCTTGAAATTCATCTCCATGTGGCCGGAATATGTGTCACAAAAACATGTCTTGAACAGGAAATCATAACAGAAAAATATGGCTCCAAGATTACTTCGAATCTACCAATCTGTGACACCTGTGTGAAAAATGAATAAGGTTAATGTCCTAGGGTCTGTGCTTGACAATAACCTCCTTGTAATTTTTAAACCTCATTCTGGTTCATTCGTAAATCGTCTTGTAAGTCTCAACTGCTGCGGAAACTGACTGCCACATCCTCTTTGAAATGTCACTGGTGATTTTTCCAAATCTAATTTTATTTATCCATATTTTCCTTAAATGTTTGGGAATAATATATTTGAATAAAAAATCATTCCCAAATATTTTTTATCCTTTAAAATTAAATTTCCATAATTTAATTCATGCCCATCGTTTTGAAAAACTAGTTATTGTTTGCTTCCCATGGTTTTGAAAACCATGTCTTGTTTTGGCCAATTTACCATTTCACTGTGAAAAACATTTACTGTATCTTGTTTTTTCCAATTTACCATTTCACTATGAAAACCATTTGTTGCTTTATTTCCCCTGGTTTTGAAAACCATGTCTTGTTTACCATATTCTTCCCATTTAATTTTTTTCCATGGAAGTAACATTAATCTCTTTAATTTGTAAAACTTAAATTTTACCTCTGTAAAACCTTTTCACCGTGAGGAAGAATCTCATTTACTGGAAATTCCATAATTATTATTGAAATGCATTCCTGGAAAATATGCCGCACATAAACTATATGATAAATGGTTGCATTTATTATATCAAGCTTGGACTGGAGTGGTTTAATCCACACATAAACTATATGATAAATGGTTGCATTTATTATATCAGGCTTGGACTGGAGTGGTTTAATCCACACTACTTTTACCCCCGATATTCACCATGTAAGGACACGTATCCCCGACCAAAAACCATCGGTTTATATATCGACATGCCTTCACATAATTAACCTTCGCGTTAGTTATCCTCTCAATATGTATGTGCCCCTCCATCCACCTTTTGACTTTTCCACAATAAAAATTGAGATTTGTGCCCATGATTTGACGTGATGCCATAAATTAAATATTGGATCAAATATTAATATAAATATTTTAATATAAAAATATTTATAACAATAAACCCTTTTTCTATTTTCTTAGGACTTTGGGAATATGAGGTTTATCACATGACTTTGTGGATAGGATAAGGGTGCTTAATCTTAATAAAAGGAATACTTTTTATTTTCAACAGGAATATGATAATAAGGGTAAAAATGAATGAAGTGATAGAACCGAGGGATTTAGGTCAGCATTAAGGCTAGGTATAGGTTTGGGATATTTGCCAAATTTTTGACTCATGGAGGACATGACTATTTTGGATGATCATTTGAGTGAAGGATTTATGTGATGGGAGCTTGACAAAGCTGGTAAAAAAGTTTTAAAATTTGAGTGTAAGGATAGCACAAGGACAAGATGCTTTGGGAAAAATTAATGCAAATTAGCATGTGATAACATAGGCTACAAATAGGGATGTTATCCTCCCAGTGAGGTAGCAAAGAACTCATAGAGTTGGTGCCTGAACCATTAGGCTTCTCCCAAAACATGTAAGTGTACCCTGCTCCGACCTATCACCAGTGTCTGTTGAAAACCAAACTCTGCACACTGCTCTCGAATGGATACTTAACAGTGAATACATCGTTAAAATCTGACTATACACACTACTGGAAATGCAAACTGAAAAATGCTTGACCAACAAACTTGTTTTCACACTCCTACCTACCCTAACTGCTGAAATGAACTGCCAATCAAGTGAAATCATAATTCCAATACATCCATGACAACATTTTATCCACTGTTTGTTTTCTTTGCACTTGCTTGCTCCAAATCCTTTGTACTGATAATTCATTCAAAAATTCATCCATAAATCCAAATCTCAAAAAATTAAAAACATTTGGATTGTTTACTGCCTCCAACAAAACTGCAAATGGATCTTCTAAAACTCAAAACAACAATCATGTTTCACCCCTTCCACTGCATTCTTGTTTTCATGTGATTTAACCTGTTGATTGCCACCAAGAGGCTGAAAAATATGTTGAGACTGCTGGAAATAACAATATTTTGAATCAGGAGACAGTGTTGGCTGAAATGAAACCCCTAGTGGAAAGCAATCCATATCTATCACGGATGTTGATTGACCATCATCTTTATTTCCAAGCTGGTAGTTGAGCACAGGCTACAAATATCAACTGAAATAACCTTCCATGTAATCAACAACATGGTCATTAAATGTATGAGAAGGTTGTTGGTATTCCTCACTGATAACAATTTTCTCATGTAAACTGTGAATGCAGTCAGACTTCCCTGCTTCCTCTGTTATCTCATGTTTTTCTTTCAACAATTCAAAGGAAGAAAAACATAATGGAAGATAGTTTTAATTTGCAATTCCACTACTCTCTTCATATTCAAGATCATGCCTGGAGGATTTCTGATTTGAAACAATATAAACATTTTGTTTCAAGAATTTGGAAGAAGCAAATACAATGGCAAGGTTCTTTCACCTGATTCAAAACCTTCTTTATTTTCTTCACTGCTATCATATGCACATTTTTTAACTTCTTTGGATTTTTGAACACACTCATTTTCATATTCATCTTCGACTAATGGATGCAATTTTGTACTAACAAGACCTTCTACATAACAAGTAACAGGGTCATCAAACACATGAGAAGATTGCTTCAATTTCTTGTCAATTTTTTTCAGTGAATCAGTGTGATTTGGCATCAACAAACATTCATTTGCTTCAATTATGATCTTAGAATTTTATTTCAACAATTTAAATGAAGAAAATCATAAAGGTAAAGAATTCCCTTCAGCTGATTCAATACTTTCTTCTTTGTAACTGTGATATGTAGGCTAATTTCTCTCATTACATTGTTGAAAAGGAACATTTTCTGATAGAGAACATACAACTAGTTGTTCTGAAATTCAACATCACAATCATCATCATATTCATCATATATAGGAAAATCAACAACATCTGCAATGTCACCTAACAAGAAAAAACTTGGAACATCAACCTGCTCTTCAACAAGCTGATTTGCAAATTCATCTTCTTGACTGTATACAAATGAATACATAAACCAATCATCCCCCTGCTTATCATGGGATGGATCAGAAGATAAATCAACACCTCCTCTTTCAACAAGTGGAATATAATTTTTTGCAAAATCATTGGCATTAAAAACTTCAAGAGGGAATATGATATTATTAACTCTCTACTCAATATTCAAATCAATTGTTTTATGTTCATATTCATTGTCATGTTCTTTAGCATCTAACTCCTCATTTCAAATCTGTTTATATGCTTGGATATTGTGTTGAATATCCTGAGCATCACTAAACATTTTTTGTAAGGACTTAGGTCTTCTTTCCATCAGGAGGAAAGACAAATCTATATGAAGAGTTGTTGTATAATGGAGCATGGCAACAACTTCAATGGGTTGAATTTATTTGGGCAAATTTTAATAAATACTGGAAAACCTCATGTTGAATGTAGAAATAGTTTCATTGCTCTACCTTGATAAGGTAGAGAACTTTGTAAGCTGTAGATCCAAAGATTTCTTCTTTCCCCAAAACTTCAAAAATACATTCTTCAATTCCTCCCATGAGATAATCCTCTTTGGCTGCAAGTGTTTAAACCAGTCTTTTGTATCCCCTTTCAAGGATTGAGAGAAGGCCCTCATACAAACATCATCATGATCAATCTCAAACAAATCTATAAAATGTTCAAAATCTTGGATGTGTTTTTCAGCTGTGATGGCATCAGGTTCTCCATCAAACACAGGTAGGTACTTATAGTTCTTTAGAGGAAACTCATGAAGGATGTGAGGTAATTTTAAGGGTTTATATCTATGTTGAATCTTGGAGGGTGTTGGATCAAGTACAAGAGGTGAAATATCAGCCTTGGTTTCATGAGGCTCATCAACTTGGTTATGGTCATCACATGGCTCAAATGGAAAATTTTGATCAAAATCAGTGATACACTGAGGAGATATATGTACAACTTTAGGAGGAGGATATACAATTGCAAGACTTTCATGATCATCATTTGAATGCAGTAGGTAAAGAAAATTTTATTTAGCATGTTCAGGAAAGGACAACAGGTAATTAATAACAAAAAATATTGTCTTGGAAAAAACTCCACTTTAGGTACTTGTTTTCTCCCATGATGTCCTTTCATACCTATGTCAAGGGATCTCATCTTCCAGTGGAGTCTCTGAATCAAATTTGAAGCTTGAGTGGAGTCGCCAATAAAATCTTCAAGTTATTGAGTCTTTGAACAGTGGAGTTGACATACAAATTTTGAATTCTAGATTCTTGAAAATGGAGTCGTCAGGTGAATGATGTACAACCTTTCTGTGTTTGAATACTCTTCACCATCAGTACTCGGATCTGAACTTTTTCATTTCTCCTAGGGAAGATTTCACCTTCGCTCCCCAGCAATGGTGTCAGAATGTTAGCACTCTGTAAATTTTGTTTGACTAATAGACAAACGACATAGGTAACTTTTTCAACCTACTTTAGAGTTGGGCACTAGGTTTCTCAACTCAGAGAGGGATCTCTCGTGTCACTAGGTATTTATTTAGTAATCGTTGGATAGATTTAGTTTGTTTTGGGTTTTTTTTTATAAAGTTGTTGGCAAGGAAGGGGAGGAACACTCAGGGCAATGGAGTCAAAATTATGAAATTGAATGAAAACAATGACTGGCCAGTAGAACTCTCCAGATGATAAAGGCTAAATGAGGCAATGAATCTGAGTTGTAAATTGAAATTTGCAGAGTGTAAGAGGAAAGGGGGAAAACAAGTAATTGCATCATAGCATTAATGAAATGAATTATGAATTAGTTAGGAAGAAATACACACAGTTTAAATTGCTTCAGCCGAGAGCATCACAAGATGAATTATGGGCCTTTGACTATCCAATTTAAACAGAAGACAGTGTAAGTGGAATTAAAGAACACAGGAAATACATACAATGAGAGAAAAAAAAAACGCATATCACCACCATTAGAATCTTTTCATAGAGAATTCAAAATATTATGCATATGTATTTAATTCAACTCCAGAAAATTACAATAGATTTCAGAACAACCAGAATTGTGCCCTTGCACTTCTTCCAACATTAATACATCCAGAACCTCTATCATTTATACAATTTCCAGTTCCTTTCAATTAGAAACTGATTATAATAGTTGAACTGAAATGTTTCAGCTTCTTCCCCAAAATAGAAATAGTTACAAATAGAACATGACACGTTTAACGGATCTGTTGTTTTTCAAGAGGAAAAATAGGCTTCAAAACGCCACCTGTAATTATCAAACCGAAATAGTTGTGTAAAATCTGAGAATGGTTTTAGTAGATAATTGCATTCTAAAGAAAAACCTCTATGAGTTTCTTGAAATTCATCTTCAGCTAGCCGGAATATGTCACAAAAACATGTCTTGAATAGGAAATCATAACAGAAAAATATGGCTCCATTATTCCTTCGAATCTCCCAATCTATGACACCTCTGTGAAAAATGAACAAGATTAATGTCCTAGGGTCCATGCTTGACAATAACCTCCTTTGGATTTTGAAAAAACATTATGTTTCATCCGGAAATCGTCTTGTAAGTCTCAACTGTTATGGAAACTGACTGCCACATCCTCTTTGAAATGGCACTTGTGCTTTTTCCAAATCTAATTTTATTTATCCATATTTTCCTTAAATATTTGGGAATAATATATTTGAATAAAAATAATTTCCAAATATTTTTTATCCTTTAAAATTAAATTTCCATAATTTAATTCATGCCCATTGTTTTGAAAAACCATTTATTGCTTGCTTCCCATGGTTTTGAAAACCATGTCTTGTTTTGCCCAATTTACCATTTCATTGTGAAAAACATTTACTATCCAATTTATCGTTTCACTGTGAAAACCATTTACTTGTTTATTTCCCATGGTTTTGAAAACCATGTCTTGTTTACCATCTTTGGTAAAATACTTTTGATCTTCTTTTACTTGTATAAAACCTTTGGATAAAGAATTATCCAAGTCTTCCTTTTACGTGCATCTTTCCATTTGATTATTTTCCATGGAACTAACTTTAATCTCTTTAATTTGTAAGACTTAAATTTTACCTCTGTAAAACCTTTTCACCATGAGGAAGAATCTCATTTATTGGAAATTCTATAATTGTTATTGAAATGCATTTCTGGAAAATATGTTGCACATAAACTATATGATAAATGGTTGCATTTATTATATCGAGCTTGGGCTGGAGTGGTTTAATCCACACTACTTTTATTCCTGATATTCACCACGTAAGAACAAGTTTCCCCAACAAAAAACCATCGGTTTATATATCGACCCACCTTCACATAATCAACCAAAAACCATTGGTTTATATATCAGCCCGCCTTCACATAATTAATCTCTGCATTAGTTCTCCTCTCAATATGTATGTGCGCCCTCCATCCACCTTTTGACTTTTCCACATTAAAAATTGAGATTCGTGCCCATGATTTGACGTAATTCCATAAATTGAATATTGGATCAAATATTAATATAAATATTTTAATATAAAAATATTTATAATAATAAACCCTTTTTCTATTTTCTAAGGAATTTAGGAATATGAGGCTTATCACATGACTTTGTGGATAGGATAAGGGTGCTTAATCTTAATAAAAGGAATATTTTTTATTTTCAACGAGAATATGATAATAAGGGCAAAAATGAATGAAGTGATGGAACCGAGGGATTTAGGTAAGCATTAAAGCTAGGTATAGGTTTGCGATATTTGCCAAAATTTTTACTCATGGAGGACATGACTATTTTGGATGATCATTTGAGTGAAGGATTTATGTGATGGGAGCTTGACAAAGCTGGTAAAAAAGTTTTAAAATTTGAGTGTAAAGATAGCACAAGGACAAGATGCTTTGGGAAAAATTAATGCAAATTAGCATGTGATAACATAGGCTCCAAATGGAGATGTTATCCTCCCAGTGAGGTAGCAAAGAACTCGTAGACCTGGTGCCTGAACCATTGGGCTGCTCCCAAAACATGTGTGTGTACCCTACTTCGACCTATCACCAGTGTCTGTTGAAAACCAAACTCTGCACACTGCTCTCAACTGGATATTGAACACTGAATACATCGTTAAAATCTGACTATACACACTACTGGAAATGCAAACTGAAAATTTTTACTCATGGAGGACATGACTATTTTGGATGATCATTTGAGTGAAGGATTTATGTGATGGGAGCTTAATGGAGCTGGTGAATTTTTTTTTAAATCTGAGTGGAAATATAGCACAAGGACAAGATGCTTTGGGAAAAATTAATGCAAATTAGCATGTGATAACAAGATGGAAAATTTTGATGATACACACTTCTGGCAGGAAGGATCATCCTAGAGCTCTTACCGGGGTTCTTAAATTTCAAGGGTTTAAACCCCTTCTTCTTGAATTCCAATTTTTTTTTCTTCTTCTAGTCTTCATGGGGTTATGTCTTACTCTTGAATTGCTCATAGAAATACCTTTATTTTCGAATAGTATCTTCTAAGGTCTTTGGTTCATCAAACTCAATTTTTTTCTCGGTAGGACTGAGGTAATCCATTAATAAATCGTTGCATCTTTACATTTTCATCCTTTATGTAGGGTACATACCTCATCAACTCAAGAATTTTGTTGATAAACTCATATATGGTGATTTTTCCCATCTTGAGTTCATAGAACTCCTTGCTCTTCCCATCAAAGTACTTTTCTGACAGGTACTTCTTCTTGAAGTATTTCTCAAATTGTTTCTATGGAAAGTCCTTCTCATGGACGCCTTTCACATTCCTAAGGTCTTTTGACCAAATGGAAGCTTTCCCATTCATGTTGAAAATGGTTATCCGAGCCTTGAAGTTTTTCAGAGTAGTTTAGGACTCTGAAGTACTTCTTTAAGCCGAGTAACCAAACTTTTTCTTCTTCCCCCTTCTTAATATCTCCATCAAAGGTGGGTGGTTTTGCTTTCTTGAATTCTTCAAGGTCACGACTCTTGGAATGTTTCCTCTTCTTTCCTCTTGTCTGAGAATGGGAACTAATTTTACCACTATAAGATTCCTTGGAGTTGTTAGTGTCCTCACCAGAGGAATCTTCCATTGAATGTATCTTGGCTCCATGTTAGGCCTTCTTTGAGGTGTTCCTCCTGGTGTGGCCACTTTCAGGACCATGCTTCTGTATATCATGTGGACTTGGAGTTTTATTTGTATGATTCATGTCCACATGACTGGAGGCTAGACCATGTTGTCATTTCCTTTGTATATCTGATAGGATTTGTAGTAGGACTACATTAATTTCAGTATGTTTTTCCTGCTCCTTGATCATCCTTTCATTATTATCCTTATAACTCTATAATTTTGCCATGAGGCTTCTCACAGTTTTGGAAAAATTTGGAGGGGTTTCCACCACCCTCCTCTCATTAGATTCTTCCTCTCTATTGTGGGAGGTATCCCCCAATTCCTAATGTGTCACCATCCTTTAATTTGTAGTTCTCTTGTTGTTCACCGACTGCTTGAGTGCACATAAAACATTTTATGTTAGTTATTGATCTACCAATTCATGAACAACATATATCATTTCAAGGTGAATTCAGTTCTTTATTTGGAGACATTAGCATCCTATAGTACAAACTTTCAAAACATATATCAATAGTAGAAGGGGGGTAAGGTAGGGTATTACCCCGTAAGGTATCTAATAATATTTTTATGTGACTCGGGCATGAGCTCAAGCAAGCCAAGTGTTGTTTCCATGCTCTGATACCAATTTCTAACACACCCAACCCCTAAATAGCCTTTTTAGGGGTGGGGTATCAAATTTTGGCTTTCTTTGGTTCATTTTCGGTCCTTTACTTAAGAGAAAAACCTCTGATTAGCTTCTTTGAAGCTTGCATCTCTCACTGTGCGCTTAAACCAACTAGCGAGGTATTCCTCATATCCTTGGGTTGAAAACTGGGAGCTAAAAGCCTAAATTAGTACAAGTTTCGGCACTTCAGAAGTTCTTGGACTTCAGGAGTTCCAACGATGTTGTCAAAATTCTCAGATCACCGAACAATGGAGGGGATCAATGGTCCACACCCTCCACCCTCCTCGAAGTCCTGTAAATGTGGCAGTGCCCCTAGCCATTCGACGTTCGACGTTCGACGATTTTTGTTGGATGTTTCTTTTTACCATACTATTACCAACTCTCGAACTCTCTATATCTCGCCACGTGGCCTTGGCCTTTCAAAAAACGACGTTAGATTATTCTTGTTGAATAATTATTTTTCATATTATGTTTGAATCTTCCAAACCCCCAAAACTTCCTAGACTTTTGGAGTCCTGGACACGTGACCAGCCCTGTTGGCTAGGAGGGAATGAATCAATAGTTAACACGTGACAAGGGTTAAGAGGTGACATGTGTCCTTCATAGGGGGTGAAACGTGTCATGCTCTAACAGGAACAATGGGTATGTGAATCATCCAAAACTAGGTGACACGTGTCACCTTGGTTGCGGGTCCACATCACCTGGGATGATGTCAGCGAGCCATGTCAACCCCCATCCTACGGTTGATGAGTATTCACATGGATCCATAGATCTATATTTCTCATCACTTCGTGACTCCGGGCTTCGGTGCTTATCGAATCCTCTTGACATAACTCCCTCGAAGAGCTAAGGCTCTAGAATATGGTATCTTGCGCCACATGTCCTTTTCGATCAACAGTCCTAGTTCAATGGTCAACGCTTGAGAGGGAATGAGTTGGGGCCACGTGTCGCTCCATGACGCGTTCTCGGTTATTCGGGTAGTCTAAGGTGGGTCCCTTAGATTGACGACTCAGAAGGATCCTGAAGGATCCAAGACCCACGTTACTTCGTCAGTTCGACATTCAGGAGTTCGGTGAGCATGTCTCCCAGATTTCCCTCAGGACCGCGTTGGATCTGTCGCTATGTGTGACTAGCATCTACGACTAGGATTTACTCCGGCTGGTAGAGATCCAAGGAAAACTCACACGTTCCTATATCTCCAAATACCCAGACTCCCAGATAATTGTTGATTTGTTGACACGTGTCCCTTCCCTTTCAACGATCCATATTTACTCTACGACTCCGGTGTTGGGGAGTTTTGACGCTAGACTACTCATGTTCTCCTAAAGAAGGACTTCAGTGAAGCGCTTAATGCCACCCTTCCTATATTATATATAATGGCTGAGATCGATCCATAATGGATCCCTAGATCGACGGGCCTCATCAATTCGTGACTTCGGCCTTTGGTTACTTTCGAGGAATGTGGATGCACAAGTCATGAATTCCCGAAATGGCTAGCTCCTTTAGAGTTGGCGCAAGGTTTCTAGGCCTTGGTCACATGGATGCTTTGTAAATTATAGGGGCTTATTACTAATCCTTTAGCAACAAATGGTTTAAGGATCTGGGAATGAGCCCTCAGTCAGATGGATGAATAATCTAAAGGAAAAATTCCCTTCCGCCATAGAACTCAGACTTAACATTCCCGCTAAGGTGAACTTCATAGGGTTTGCAAGACTTAGACATTTCATTCGATTCTTCCCCAAATCTCCTACGGAATCACATCCCATGACTCTCTAACAGTTAAATTGAGATAAGTCCAAGATCTTGTAGATATAATATCTTACATAAATCTAAGAGCATTTCTAATAATTCTTCAAATACTAAGAGATTGAATCAAAAACACAGATATTTCATCATTAAATCCAATATAATACACAGAGTATGAAAATACTTATCAGAACTGGAAAATGTGAAGCAATTGCTAGAGGGGTGTCTGTTTCCTCCCAACCATAGGCACAGTCACTCCTGATGGATTTGCCACTAGACACCCTCGAGCTAGACCATGATGCTCTAAGAGAGATTATTTCTCTTTGCTCCACAACAGTCAGGGACGAAGGTTACTCTCCTTCTCCCACAAGAACTAGGTGTTTGGTTTTATTTACTCCAAGCAAGGAGGTCTGCATGAGTACTTCCTCAGTCACTCGTCAACCTCGTTTATCATCTTGTAGCGAAACCCTACCCATGCCTTCTTACATTTAGATTGAGCTTACTACTTAGCTTTTTAATATCAACTTCAAAATCAAATTTTGTTCACTGTTCTTCTCCGGAGAGTGTTTTCTCCAATCTGCTATCTCGTAGATCTATCTTTGCCCCTGAATTACCTCCTTTCTTTCCTTCCTTAACAAGGTTGCATGGGTCTGAATCCTAGTTTGTGGTCAGGCCTGGAATCCTTACAGATCGGTACCCTGCCCCATCTGTTGATTAACTCTTGAGGATGGCCTTACAACTATCATCCTGACTTCTAACTCATTTATGGGTTAGAGGATTGTTGAGAAATTACACCCAGTAGGTATTGGTTAGGTGAGAGTCATCTCAACCATACTTGGTTTCTCTTCACCATCTCTCTCATAGCATCCATGGTCTATCTTGGAAAACTTTCCCCCCTTTGAGAATTTATGCAAAACATATTCAAATTCAAATTCTATTAATAACAGAAAATTCATACATTGACCCTTTTATACAAAGGTTCATCAAATCGAACATTCACACATATTTAGTCCATCATAGTCTCTTAGCTAGTTATAGTTATATTTACAAAATAGGGGAAACATGGTTATTACAATATGGTTAGCTAACCATCCCATAGAGGCATGGGAAACAAAACCCACCACACTATCAGTGTGGGGTCCTGGGTTTGGATTTGTGGGATCTGTCAATGGCCTCGGAGCATGTGGGATAATATCATAAAGAGTGCCTAACTGAGAGAAAATCAAATCCAAGTGTTGGGTGTGCATGATGGATTTCTCTTCGATAGCCACCCTAACCATAGCTACGTACTTGGAAATGGGTGGTAAGAGGGACTTGGTAAACCACTCCATTAGGCATTTGTCCAGAATCTAGGTCTTGATCATCCTACATTTTCATATCCACTCATGTATATGATTGGAGATGTGCGTGGAGGTATCATGTCATAAAGACATCAATAATTTTGTTCCTATATCATACCGTATGGGAAAATAGTGATGCATTAGGAATGTCATTTCCAAGTCATTAAATTTTTTAAAGGAAGCACCTTCTAATTAAATATACCATTTTGTGCCACTTTCATTCAAGGATCTTTGGGAGAGATGAAACCTCACACTATCATCCATCAATGACTTGGATGAGCACCATAAATAATATGTAATGATGTACATGGAGGGTTCTTCTCCTAGTTTTCCATTGAATTTGGGCTTGTATGATAGTATCTTAGCTTGCATGATTGGCCATGAAAGGTTATGGGTGATAGGTTCAATTTTCAAATGCGAAAAATCAAGAAATTATAACATTGAAGGGAAAGGCAATGACGTATGAGCAAATGAATACTAGGAAAAAGATGAAGTTCTTGGCATCCCATATGAACCTTGTGGTCCTCCTACATTTGTGATGCCAAAGGGTTGTGGTGTTCCAGAATATTGAGTGCCCCCAAAAATGGTGTCACTTCTAGGATCATGGCTACTCCCAAGACTAGACATGCCCCCAAGGGGATTTCCCATAGGGGTAGGTGTAGACCCTAAAGAAAGTTTGTTCCCAAAACTAGTCCTAGGGAAGAACCCCTCCAGGACTGGAGGTATGAATAAAGGGAAAGAATCCCCATTTTGGAAAGTTTATTCCAAGGGACGTGCCCCCGGGGAAAGTTGTGCTAACCCATGGGAAATTAAACCCTTCTAATGTACTTTTCCCCCCATATTGACTAGGTATGACCCCAAAACCACTAGGAATGTTCCATCCAAAAGGTAAAATAGCAACTGACAATGTTGGGCTACTCATAGGATTGGTGGAGGTGGAAGGAATTCCACCCCCATGCTGAAACCAAGGCTCGGCCCCCCACTGGAACGATATCTATCTTTGAGCATCGGAATGGATGAGATGGGCATAGGAGAACTAAATAGACTAACGAATGGAAAAGAACACATGACCGGTGTCCTCAAATAGAGCGACCTATAGAAAAAGTCATAGATGGTGTAGGTCCAATGGTGCTTAGGGATGGTAATGTGGACATAAAGGGTATTCCCCTAGTCCCACTTGTGGATGGACTTGATGGCTCATCGACACTATAAAAAACACTTGGGACTGACATGGTGTAAGTATTGCTAAACAAAGAAAAAGGTTCACTAAAAATATCTCTTACCTGAATAAGTACAAGTGCTTCAGGATTAGTCAAAGGAGGGTTAAAGTTTGGTGAAGGAATTTTTTCAACCACTTTGACTTCAACCAAACCAGACTCCTCAAACCAAATATGGGACTCTTCAAATTCGTGATCACCTATCTCGTGCTGCTTGAGAGGTGGTTGTACCTCTATGATGGGCTCTGGTCCCTATAATCAACGGGACCAATGTGGTGATTCAGCCATGGTTAAAATAATATGTGAAAATAAAACACAACTCAACCTAAGGTTGATCTAAACTTGGAATTCAAGAGCACACCCTTACAAAATCTAGGATAACAACAAGAAAAACAATGGCTCAGGGGAACTTCCAAAAACCAACCCTCTAGGGGAGATGAATTCCCCACAATATTGGTTAGCAAAGGTGTGATGAGTAGTTACGATGAACGATGTGAAACAACCCTAACCAGTGCAAGAACCATTTATTAAGGAAGACACCCTTCAATGGAACCAATACCATGAACGAACGTCTACCCCAAGTACTACAGGAACATCCCACCTATAGTCACCTCCATAGCTACCTAGGGACAATCATTAAGGCTACCACCTTAAAATCGATGACCAGAAAAACAGTCCCAGCCTGACCACATGTAAGGGTGGGGTAACTGAGCCTAAAGCTTCGAATGTGTTACCTCACACATAGGTGTGGCACCAAAGAAACCCCCGTATATGTAGTAATTGAAGCAATATTGCAAACACCAAAACAAGAAAAAAGGGGTAATCTCCCTACTTGCCTTGATGAAACATCGTGCTTGAATCCTATGTTAGAGTAGCTTCCCTACACACTGGTTGAAAAAATGGATTTTACACTCTTTAATGACTCTAGGTTTCATTTTGGTGGCCTTGGAGAGTTCACTCTCCAATAATATTCCAAGCCCCTAAACCTATCTAATGTTGGTTTGCTAATAAATAAAAGAGTCTAATTGCTTTTAATTTACAAATTTTTTTCTTATGGTTGTTGTTATGTCCAAGGGAAAATGGATGAAACTTTTATGGTGTTTACTCTTGACCCAACCAAAGAAATGCAAAAATGCTAATGCTCTTGTTCGATTCGATGAATTCTAACTATTGGAGGGGAAAGAGATATTTTTCTTTATAAACTTTAAAAATTCAACCTCTCAAACACCAAGCAACCATGCAAACAAATTAGATCCAAACTTTTGACAAGGTATCAAACCAAACACTTCAACAATGGACTTTGTTTTTATTGCTTCAAAATCTCGTAAGCATGCAAATATTGTTTTGTTTATTTTTCCAAATATGTTGCAAAGGGTTTCTTAATCTAAACAAAAACACAATTTGCAAATGGAAAACCAGAAAATCAGCAAGAAAGGGTTGTAGGAAATTGATAGTGATGCTAAAAATCCCACTCCAATGTCTCTACAAGAATCTCACCCAAAACTTACTTGTGAAATTGGACCTAGTAATGAACACCAATCACAAGAGGACAAACAAACCAAATGAAATCGATACATGAAACTACCAGATAGGATCGGATCTATTGGGTGTACTTCCCAATGTTACACACCAAATTCCCACATTATTAAGTGTTGTACTTATGTATCACATTCTACCAAGTGTCACACTTATGTATCACTTATGTATCACATTCTACTAAGTGTTGATTTGTCACAACACTAAGTGTCACACTTATGTATCACATCCTACTAAGTGTCACACTTAAATTTCACAACTTTATCATCATGTGGGAGTACTTGTCATGTTCCCTAGACATGATTGATGAGAAATACATAATTTGGAGGTTGAAATGCTACTTTTTACTTGATATTTTGGCCTTAATTGAGCTTCACCACGGCCCTTCCCATATACAAGGAGAGATGAAATGTTGATCATTTCTCCCCCAGAGTGTCCTAGGGAGTGATAGTCACCGTGTGCACATTTATATAGGGGTGATGAAGTGTTGCAAACAGTTTTCCTTGATTTGTGAGGTTATTTCTGAGAGTTTTCAGTTGGTTAAGGGATTGGCTCAAGTGATCTCCTATTCAAGGCAAGGTTAATCTTGTTTGTTGAGACAAATCCTCTTTTGAACACATCCTCTCCTTAAAACTATCCTATGTTTGTGATGCTTTCAAGCCTATATAATGAAGGCAATGCTTGAGTGAAAAGGGGGGAAGAATTTTAGAGTATCATACTTCTGATCTAAGACATTCAATAGGGGAGAATGAAGAGCATCATACTTATGATTGTGTGAGATCCAAGGGGTTGGAAAGGAGAGCTTGGAGGATTTTTTGCAATGTCAAACTTGAATTGTAAGTGCTTCCATTTTGTTGGATTTCCATTAATACACAACATGGCCTATTCCTCTCTGTTGGCACAGGGGCAGACCCAAGGTTCAACACTTCAACAATGCACCAAAAAAACCTAACTACCGGCCCTTTCGTCAATACTTGCGAAGCAAATGAAGTCTCACTCAAGGTAGAGGCAGGGGTGATTGCAAGACTCATGTGTTTGCAACCTTATTTGGGTCACAGATCTGTGATTCTTACTCTTAGCAAGCACTTTAGTATAGGTCATTCATCAGTATTTAACCCTCATGGCACTTCACAAATGGCACAGAGCACCGCAACATTCACTTATATGTAGGTTAAGTTAGCACTTAGAAACAAAAAAATAGGTCTAGCACTAAACACTTTCATATATGTCAGATCTACACCCACACATCTAAGAAGCACAAAAAAAAGTGGATCTATCTAAGTATATCATAGAAAAGCACATAGCATAATCATATCAACCACAACACATGGAAAGAGACCAGCACATTAGGTCGAAGAACTGAGCACAACACACAGAGTTACCATGGTTCACCCCCACCCTGGGGCTACGTCCACAAAGTCTTCTTCTTCTTTATTAATTTTGGTCAATCGGGTTACAGCACAGAGCTCACACTTGTACTCTGCATAGGACAGGAGATCTGTGTGCACCTCGCCAGATCCTCCTTCCCCGAGTAGACCTAGCACAGATCCTTCTTACAATCCATGCACTCAGCACTTACAGCACTTGCACTTAGCTCTACAAGTCAGTCACACAATATACACAAAGCCTTTCTAGCACTTAGTTTATCTTCTCCTTCTCTTACATTGCCTAGCTACTTATTTATACTATACAAAATAGGCCTAAAAATGGGTAAACCCATGGGCCGACATCTCATACCCATTACATTATCCCCCAAAACCCAAAAAGGACCCAAGAAAGGGGTCTAGCTTCCACGATCTCCGCTTCGCGTTGCGCTCCATATTTGACAAGTTGTCGAAGTCCAAAAATGGTCAAATATGACCAAGTGTTCCTCAAAACTTGGTCAAGGGCCAACATGCCCCCAAGACTCACCTGTGACTCGTCCCGAGTCACTCTGGTCTGATCAATTCCACCTCGAATGCCTCGAGCTTGGCTCGAACCACTTCAACCTGTTGTAGTGCAATAGACTCTTGCTCAGTGAACTCCTGGATCACTACGTCATTTATTGGCCCTTCCAGGCATTGTTCTGCGGTGATGACAACCTCTTCAATATTGTTTCCCTAGCTTTCAACTTCAGTGAACAGTTGGCATGCCTCTTCTTAGATTGTTTGAAGTCATTGGGAGACTTCCATCACTTTACTTTGCATTGTGTGTACCTGTTGTTGGGCGGTGCATTGCTTTGTAAACCTCTTCATTCTTTTGACTGGGGTCAAGGCTTTCAGCTGCGCCTGTAGCGTGTCATGGTGCTGCTTTTCTTCTTGGAGATGTGCCTCCAATGCCTGCAACTCTAGATTCTTTGTGAGTCTCTCATATGTTTGGGCGCTTCTAGCGCTCAACTGTTTGTATTCCAAGGCAAAGGCTTTTAATCGGCCAACTGCGCTATGGGAAGTTTCCTCCCTTAGATCCCTTATTTCTTGAGGGGTCTTGGGCACAGTATGAAGTTCCAGATCTGTGATGCACTGCTGAAGTTGTTGGATTACTTCTTCAAGATGTGCCACCTGTTGTGGGACACGTTCTTCAATATTTACTTCTATGACTGTCATAGAGAGAAGTGTTTTGTGAACCCTTTCCTGTACTTCAAGTTTCTCTGCTAGAAACTGGTCCTTGCTCTACTATAACTGTGCTTTTTCCTCATCCCACTTTGCTTGCAGGGCAATATTTTCCCGTTTTTCCTTACTCTGTTGTTCTACAAGTGTGCTATGTACATGTATCAAAGCCTGGGTGGCTTGTGTTGTGTATTCTTGAGCTCGTCGAACGCGAGCTTCGACTTTCTCGACAATCTGGTGTAATTAGGTGGGCTCATCGCCTGTTCCTGTTGTTCCAATTTTCAAGGGCGCAGTAGAAACTTCTCGGCTAGACTGGAGTTCCTGTTGCACTTCTTGAAGTTCACCCTTGATTCGGCTGAATGCATCCTCTTGCTTCACTTCTTGCTTTTCTGCGATCTCTAGTGAAGCATCATTCAATGCCACGATTAAAAAGTCGAAGTCATCCGGTGTGAGGGTAGTCTTAAACGTAGTCCGGGTGGCCTTAGTTTTCTTTTGGGATGAGGGCTTTGGTGGGGTAATATTCCTTTTCTTATTGGGATCCTCCTCCTCTCTAGGTGGAGTAACCTCGCCTTTGTTTTTCTCAACCTCTGTGCCACCTAGTTCTTCACCATCACCTCCCTGCGCAGGTGAGATCGAAGTAGTCTTCATGGATGTGCTATGGATATCTTGAACTTCATCATCCTTCTTAGTCTTTCTTGGTCCAGGTGTATCTTTCATAGCTTCAGGGCTTTCCACGTCGAACATTTCTACGGGGTCAGCTGCAACAAGGAGGTTCGCTGACCATTCCTTGGTAATCTGCTCCAAGTCTTCTTCTGTCAACTTGTAGTACGACTGGAGCTGTTGTTTGTGCTCATCAGCATGTGCGGTGATATAGGTGAAGTGGCGGTCTGATCTGAATTTTATCAAAGTTCTAAACCTATGAAGTGTGTTTGGGGTGAGGCGCGGTGTAGACTAGATTTAATTCTTCAATTGGTTGTAATAAGCGTGGAAGATGGAATTGAACTGCCACTACTTGTTCATGTCGTTGGAGTACCACAACGTACAGAAATTCACAGCCAGTGGTTCAAAGGGTTCGATATCCAGAAACATGGCACCTTCTGGTAGCTCCCAGGCGATGAAATTGATTAGTATGAGCAACCAACTAAAGTGGAACTCGTACCCTTGGTCTTGCGCTTCTCTTCAATCAAGCTCTAGCTGGTTTACAAGGTACTGCGCCTAGTTCATATGTAGTCCCTCAGCACACTTCCCTACGAGGTCAACTACGAATCCAATCACTTGTGTTGATCTGTTCTTACGAACTAGCTTGCCCGCGATCAGCTGACAGGCAAGGCGCACTACGCCACTCTGGATAGAGGCTACCTTGTAGCCTCGCGTGCCTTTCTCGACATTGCCATAAGTTTCTTTTATCCTCTACACTAGTGCTCGGTCTGAGGTCTTTCCACAGTAAAACTCTTTTGGGTCAGGGCCTTGCATATTAAGGCCTGTGATTCGATTGATCAAAGTCGGATCCATAGTGATGCAACGGTCCAACCATAAGTATCCTCCGTGGTAGCAAGACAGGAGCAACTTGACGCATGTGTTGACTTCCTGGTATCTACCAAAGTGTAGGATCTTCATTACATTAAGCAGTGTGGACTGTGTGAGGTTTTGGGTTCATGACTGCGGGAAAATCTTAGAATTCTTGCCTTTGGTCTTGGTTAAGTACTTATGCGGGGCTAACATGTTGTAAACCTTACGATCTCCAAGGTTAAAATCACTAAATTTCAGTGTTGCAAGCTTATCCTGGTCAGCACGAACCGCATGCACCCCTTTCGGAAGGTACGCGGTGATCAAAATGTACTCAAAGTCGCAAGGTACACTATCACGGTTGATGGCACCACTTAGAGGTGGTAAGTAAGTAGGTAGAATGCATGGGATAATCTTGGCATTTGCGATGTCATCCTTGTGCTTGGTCTGTTTCTCATCGATCGGCCAGGATGGACCAGCGCGAGCAGTGTAAGGGGAGGCTTGGGGTCCTCTCGTTGATGATGCTTGGACTCCTATAGATAATCCTCACTCCGACATGACTCTCTCAGTCATTAAGTCAATCAAAAATTCTTCAACTACTTTCTCAGCAGCGTTGAGCTCGTCCGACATACAAGCTTGGGTCAACTAGCTCGGGTGTAAAATGAATTCAGAGACTACAGTGAATGGTATGGGAACAAGGAAATGATCATAGGGTGAAGTAATCTCAAGTTTTGGGCTCAAATTCTCACTTAGCAAAAAGTATTCTTGGTGTGTGGCATGACAGACTAAGTAGGGAAACTTGGCAACGGTCTACTTGCAATGGGTATGAGGCTGCATTAACTTATGTTATGTACATTATGGTGTGGTATAACGATCTAATGGCGAGCCATAATTTCTTCTAGACCCATTCGGAGTGGCAGTCGAATGGTTATATTGGCTTCCAACAGCTATATTACTTCGCCTCAGCGAAGTGGCATATGTCGTTGTTCTGATATCCCGACGAAGCTCAATTCTTGTGGTTTTTCCTTCTGCGAAGTTTCCTCCATAACCTTCTATAAATTTTTGATCTTGTATCTCTTCTTACTTAGCTTCATATCCTTCTTCCCAGTGAGCTTCATCTCATTCATCCTTTTTCCATTCTGAGTCTTATCTTCTCTCGGCATAAGCACTTCGCGTTGCTGAGGTTCTTTCTTCATATCCAAGGGTAATACTCCTTCCTCATATGGATTAGGTATTTTGGTCTTCTGTAGTTCCTCTAATGCTCTTATAGATTTGACATCCAAGTCCCTGGTGTTCAACAGCTGAGATCTGTTCTCTTGTTCCTCCATCAAGTAGGCGATCCTTCTAGTCATAAATTCCATGAGTTCTTGCTTCTTCTGTTCTAGGGATTCCTTTTCTTATTTTCTCTGGATCTGGTCTTTTTCAATCCAGATCTTTCCTAACAAAGCTGGAAATGGGGCACGATCCTCAATAAATCTAATGACTTCAAACTCTTCCTCTATCGAAGCTCCATGGGTACTCATAGCTATCTGGGTAATTCTGCCACATAGGGTTACCATTTTTCCTTTAAACAACCCTATTCTTCCTAGTGAAGGAACCATAGTAGGCCTTCCTAGGATTTCCCAAGTACTTTATGTCATAATGCTCATCTGTGTTCCCTCATCTAGAGCACAGTCGATGTCGAAGTCACCTATTCTTACTTCGATTTTCTCCTTTTCTTTGAAGATCTCTGGTAATCAGACATCTTTATGTTCCTTCAAAGTTTCTTTCATCTGTATTAATACTTTCTTTGATTCTTGTTGGGGTTCTTCTATAATCTTAGTTTCTTCAGGGTTCACTTGCTCCATATTCAGCTTTTCAAGTCTAGCAATCATTCTAGGGCAATGCAATACTTCATGGTCCATATCCTTACAACAGAGGCAACTAGGTTTTCTCCCAGGGCATTCCTTAGCAAGATGTACTGGTCTTCTGCAACTGTAACAAAGAGTTAATCCTCTCTTTCTCTTCAATGATCCCCAACTCTTCTTGTACTATGCGCTAGGATCATAATGGCTAGCCTGTAAAAATTTCTTTCTAGGATCCTGCATCCATTTGTTAGTCCAAACATTCTTTCTATGCATAGGTATAGCGTATCTATCATTATACTTATCAGATCTATTCATATCAAACTTTCTTTCATCTATTAATGCCCTAGCTTTCAAGCTAGGACAGAATCTATCAAACATACCTAGATCCATGCTCTAGAAACAAAAAAAAAATCACTTATCTTACTTCTACAGAGCACAAAACTTCCAGATCTAAGAACTTTTGACTATTCTTACCTTTATTAGAGCACACAGCTTACAGATCTTACCTCTTTTCTGCAAATCTGGCCTCTTTCTTTTAGAAATTTCCACTTTTACTTTTCTTAGAGCACAGAGCGTTCAGATCTCGCTTCTTTTCTTTGGATCTGATCTTCCTTTCTTCAGATGTGACCTTATTCCTGGCGCAAAGCTTCACAGGTCGAGTAAAAAGCTGTGCACTAGGGCAACATATCTACGCACAGAGCTTCCATTTGCAAAAAGTTTCTTCTTCCTCAGTTCCCAGCAATCACAATTTCAGGTCCCGGCAACGAAACCATTTGTTGGCACAGGGGCAAACCCAGGGTTCAACGCTTCAACAATGCACCAACAAAACCCTAACTATCATCTCTTTTGGCAACACCTGCGAAGCAGATGAAGTCTCACCCGAGGTAGAGGTAGGGGTGGTTGCAAGACTCAGGTGTCTGCAACCTTAGCCGAGACACAGATCTCTGATTCTTACTCTTAGCAAGCACTTTAGCATAGGTCATTCATCGGTATTTAACCCTCATGGCACTTCCCAGATGGCACAGAGCGCCGCAACATTCACTTAGATATAGGTTAAGTTAGCACTTAACAACAACAAAATAGGTCTATCACTTAGCACTTTCATATATGTCAGATCTACACCCACACATCTAAGAAGCACAAAGAAAAGAAGATCTATCTAAGTATATCATAGCAAAGCACATAGCATAATCATATCAAGCACAAAACACGGAAAGAGACCAACACATTAGGTTGAAGCACTGAGCACAACACACAGAGTTACTGTGGTTCATCCCCACCCTGGGGCTATGTCCACAAAGTCTTCTTCTTCTTATTTAACTTTGGTCAATCGGTTTACAACACAGAGCTCACACTTGTACTCCGCATAGGATAGGAGATCTGTGTGCACCTCGCCAGATCATCAGTCCCCGAGTAGATCTAGCACAGAGCCTTCTTACAATCTGTGCACTCAGCACTTACAACACTTCCACTCATCTCTGCAAGTCGGTCACACAATATACACAAAGCCTTTCTAGCACTTAGCTTATCTTCTCCTTCTCTTACATTGCCTAGCTACTTATTTATACTTTACCAAATAGGCCTAAACATGGGTAAACCCATGGGCCGACATCCCATACCCATTACATTATCCCCCAAAACCCTAAAAGGACCCAAAAAAAGGGGTCTAGCTTCCACGATCTCCACTTCGCGTTGCGCTCCATCTTTGACAAGTTGTCGAAGTCCAAAAATGGTCAAATATGACCAAGTGTTCCTCAAAACTTGGTCAAGGGACAATACTCTCATGTCTATGCATTCAAGTGTATGCATGTCTATTGTTGTAAATCCATCATAGATAGATATATTTTCACTTAACAATATAGTGTGGAAGAATGAGGTTTCTCTTTGTTCTTTGTAGGTCTTTTCTTGTGCCTGGGATCTTGGACATCAAGGTCAAAGTTTGGAGCAATGAGGACAACCATAATAAAAATGTAATTTCTCCATCTCTTCCTTCTCATTCTAATTGTTGAAATAGGTCTAGGGAGAAATTAGTTCACCATTTGTTTTATTTTGTCTTGGATCAAGAAAGGCCTTGATCCAAGGGGGGTTTCACCTATCTGCAAGGGAAACTTTAAAATAACACCCAACTTCAATGGATTAGTATACAACAAACAAGATTAAACAAGAAAATCCAAGCAAGCCACAAAAACACACTTCAAATCAAAATTCAAGACACAAGGGTGTGAAAAAAGGACTTAATCAGAGACAAGATCCGGAGATAAAATCCAAACACGGACCCTTGAGACTAGCCAAATCAGATATGATCACAACAATCTGGAAATTATGTAACTTTCCAAATTTATAGGGGGTGTCACGGGTCAAATGACCTACAACATGTGATGTGTCAATTATCAACAGTAGTGAAATAAGTGACACCCTACAATTTTTTTCAAAAAGAGAGATCTGATTCAAATCCAATTAGATCTAAGGGATCCAAACTATGAGGGAGTGTTCGGGAACAAAACAACCAAATAAAAAATATAGGATAAAAGGAAATGGATTCTAAACTAGAGAAGAATCAAAGATTCTTCCCCAGTGGAGTCACTAATTCTGTTATAGAGAAAATCACACAAGTGGATAGAAATATCTCCCTACGATCTGCTTGTTGATCCTAGACAAACAAAGGGCTATAATTCTATGGATTTCCTTTAGACTCAAGAAGTTGGATTAATAATTAATCTAAGAAATGGTATAATAACATACCTTTTCCTAAAGTTTGTCCTGCGTATTTCTTGGTATTTGCAGTCCTGGAGTTCTAGCTCCAGCCTCTACAACCTGCTTCCTACACACAATAGACAAGAAATGCCTTTCTGCTTCTCTTCTCAATGTTAGAATCCTATATCTAGCTTGGATATAATCTAATCTATAATAAAACAAGTCACATATGAACATTTATGCATGAAATACAAATATTCATAGGGGAAAACCAATGATCTATTAATTTGAATAATGGAAATAAATCAATACAATTACCTTAGTATATATGCATTCCCATTTTCCCCTTTCTCCTTAATCCTCCTCATATCTTCAACCAAGCTAGGAAACTTGATTTCAATTGATGTAGATGGAGAAGCGCCTCTAAATTTAAGCAGCATAGATTTGTAAATGGGTATTCTTCCTCTTTCTCAAGATTTGTCTTCTTTATATAGATCCTTGGAAGAGGCTTGGGAGAGATTATAGATCTTCTAGAGACCAATGTATATTAAAACGATATGAGTTCCAAGGCCCATGCCACAAAGAACCAACTCATCCCTCGCTCACATCTTCAAAACTCTGTGAATCTAGAAGGTTACAAAGGGTGTCATGGGTTGCACTATAGTTGACTAGTGACGTGTCTCTTGTTGTCTAGGTATGAGAAGAGACACCCTGCAAAAGTGACCTAAATCATAAGCTAGAGTTTTTTCTTGGCTTTCATCTTTTGTTGTATTCCCCTATAGCCCTATAAGGTGGAAATTAATTCTATAAAATATATACATATCAATATACATCTCAACAAAATTTGCAATAAACATGTCATATATACATCTCAAATCATATATAAAAGAATTAATATACATGTCAATCAATAACACTATTAGCTAGGTCCACCACTAGATCCAGATGCATCAGTGTCTCTGCTACCAGAGGTATAGGGTCTATCAGTACTTATGCCAGAAATAAATGACAATAAAACATCACTATCAAATGTTTCTCCATCAAGATCAACCTGTGTAGTAGTACCCAATGTGAACATAGTGTCCAAACCGTCAAAATATTCTTACACATGTGGAGGAGGAAGATGAGGAGGAGGAGGATCGGTGGATGAAAAAACATGTGGGGGGGAAGGAAAAGGATTTGTGGATGGTGACACAAGTGGAGGAGGAGGAGGATCTGTGTATCATCACACAAGTGGAGGAGGAGGATCTGTGGATGGTGACACAAGTGGAGGAGGAGGAGGATCGAGGGATGGTGTCGTGTGTGGAGGAGAAGTTGGTGGATCAATGAATGGTGTAAACAAAGGGGGAGAAGGAGGATCAAACATGGATGGTCCAGACACATGTGGAGGGAAAGAAGAAGGATGATTGGTGGATTGTGAAAACACATGTGGAGGGGGAGGAGGAGGATCAGACATGGATGGTGCAGACACATGTTGAGGGGAAGGCATAGGAGGATTGGTGGATTTTCCAAACACATGTGGAGGGGGAGGAGGAGTATTTGATGTGGATGTGGATGGTGTAGAAACATGTGTAGGGGAAGAAAGAATATCAGTGGATGGTGCAGAGACATGTGGAGAAGAATCATGATCAAGAGGAGGAGGACCATGTGGTGGAGTAGAGGATGTGGATCGATCTAGTGATTAGGAAGATAGAGTATAATAATGAGTAGCATCAACATGATGCCTCAACCTCTCGATGAGGTTGAAGACACTAAAAATATGATGCATCATTTATTTCATGTCACGAGGAAAAGTCATCCATATAATAGACAACTCTGGTACCCGTAATATGTCTTGAACCAGTGTGGGTACTAGTCCACGACTAACCATAATGCCACATAGGTGATCCACTAGCTCTATATGGACTCTCTTATTCAACCTACATGGAATGTGGGTTCTATGTACTGCAGGCTACTCCTCTACCTCCTCTATCTCCTCATTCTATTGGGGAGGATCATCCCCAACATATGTGTCGATATCTACAAAACAATAGATAATAATAATAAGATAATTGAAAAAAACATGTTACAATAAACGTACATGTGCATTAAATAAGACATAAAAATATGCAACTAGATTTATCAAAGCATAAAGATAATATTACCTCTCTCACATGGTGGCTCAATTGTTGTAAATAGGATTTTTGGACATCCTCTCTAATCCATCCTTGCATATGAGTATTGTACAACATCGAGGACATGATTTTCCTCTCTAGCCAAAACCTCGCATACCTCCCTATCGACTGGATTACACAGCCAATACGGCATGCCCCTTTTGGGAAACAAATTCCCCCACATGTGCATACACACATAAAACATAGGCCTATAAGGAAATCATGGTACTCATGGTCAAGTGGCATGAAACCTCTCAAAAAATAATGTAAATAACTCTAACGTAAATGGGAGGAATCTCCTTCTAGATAAAACAGTGCGACAACTATCCAACGCAAAACAAAATTGTCTCCCAAACATATCTATCCACCTAATCAACCGATGATTATACACTAGATTATCTACATAATACATCAAATGGAAACTAATGCACTTCCCATTAGAGGTAAAGTGTGAATTTTCTATGATAATAGAAGATAGGAACTTAACCTCCTCTCTATGAAATTAATTCATCCACATCTAACCACCAGAAATTTAGAATCCCAAAGTGAAAAGAACATCCATATTGGCATATCTCTACACATATGCCAATTGTAAATTCTAACCTTGTACAATGTCTACTGTAAACAGATATTCATAAAAGAATAGAAAAGATACAATGGCAAATGCAAACATTACACAGAGATTTTTCCCTT
>JASDQU010817793.1:4208-25925 GCA_032191745.1 Picea mariana
AGACAGTCTCAGAATTGTAGAGCAACACTTGTGCACACTGCAGTGCCCATTTTTGTGTGCAGGTTTGGATGAGAGCTGCCATTGCAGCTGCTGCAGCTAGAAAATCACTTTTGGATTGGACTATCTCTTGGTTAGGGTTTGGACTATCTGATCATCTCTTGTTGGTGCACTATCCTTGGGGAAAGGTGCGCTACCCTTTGTTTGGCTATCTAGCCTAGGGTTTGCTTCCGAAGTGATTCTCTATCAAGGTTAAGGTGCTCGGAGGGTGTTTTTGACCTATGGTTGGGTGACAATAGCGATATTGGAAATGGTAAAATGAGCACATTCATTCATATTCTAACAGGTTATGGGCCCACACCTCCTTCATTTAGTCTAACCACTGGAAGGAAACATAGCCGTAAGCATAGTAAGCTCGTTGAAGAACTGTCACTAGGGTTTCTAGTAGGAGAAGTCACCATAGCACTGTCACTAGGGTTACTAGCAGGTGGAGTTCCAGAAACCCTAATTCTCTCGTTGAGACACCTTAAGTGAAGGGATTAACCTAATTTTTGGATAGATCAGTGCACCCTAGCCTAGCGCATCTCTTGGTCCTCTCAGCAAGCCAAGACGTCAAGTTTGAGTTTTTGGTCAAATATAGGGTTGACCAAGTCAAAGAATCCATGACTTACTCTATGAAGTTAGAGAAAAAGTTAGATGGAGCTTCTAACTTCAGAGTGTGGAAGACAAGGATTGACTTCATCCTTTCCAAGAATAAAGTGTTGGATATCGTGAAAGGAAAGATCGTGGAACCAGAGTTTGAAGAAGGAAAATATAAGAAACCATAGAACCTTGCAGTTATGGAGAAGTTCAAAGACAATGAAATCAATTCCATGAGTATCATAGTGGAATCTATAAAATACCACTTGATACCCTACATCTCCCATCTTGACTCATCGAAGAAGATGTACGATGCCCTAACAAACCTCTTCTTAGTCAAAAACATTCGACAAATACTGAGTCTAAAGAATGAGCTCCGTGACATGAATATGAATGATGATGATAGCATAACATCATACTTTGTGAGGATCTCCCAGTCAAGAGATCAACTAGAAGCTATTGAAGAGATCATTTCAGAGAAATAATTGGTAAACATAGTACTCAATGGTCTTCCCAAGACATGGGATGAATTTTCCGCAAGCATGAACACAAGGAAGGAGTATCCTACATTTGAAGAACTTTAGACTTGCTATGCTCAAGAAGAATCCAAGATCAGTGCAAAAGAGAAACCCCAAAAGAAATACAATGATAAGCCTTCACAGCAAGATTCAATAATTTCAGGAACAAAAGGAAGATTGGTTCAAGGAGGAAGCCAAATCAAGAGAAAGATATTTCATAAATACAATGCTTCAACTATCAAAAGTATGGTCACTACAAGAATCATTGTCCCGAAACTAAATAAAAGGAAGGAGAAACACAAAGCATCAATTTCCAAAGAAAAGGAACCTACAAAGAAGACTAACCAGGATAAAGGAGACTTCTTCTTCTGAAGGTAACAATACTCTTTTTAGTTCTTGTACATATCTTGTTTGCATCGTCTCTGTAAATATATTGTATATCTATCTCTCGAAAGATAATGTGTTCCAAGAAGAACTATACCTATGGAAGAACAACAAGATAAGGACTGCTATAATTATACAAGGAAAGCCGAAATCAGAATCAATCATGAAGAGACTTAGAAGAAGAAAAGACAGAAAGAAGTCAACAATCAAGAGGAAATTGGAGAAAGACTTATGACGTTTTGTAGAAGACAATAAGATGAAAGCGTGGACTCTATTAGATGGAGGTAGCTGATTATATATTGTAGAAGACAATAAGGATGCAAACGAAACCGTGGACTTTGTTAGATGGAGGGAGTCGATTATATGCACTCATACATGAAGCAAGGATTAGGAGGGAGCTAATCCTATGATCCATTGAAGATGATGAAGTATATATCCATGGTAGCAGCCATGAAAGACAGTATGTGTTCAGTTCAACCTCAAAAGAAATCTTCTTCGAAGAGAAGGCTTAAAGTATCACCAGCTGTCCATCCACATCTATGATTCTATAATGAAAGGAAGAAGTGGAATCTTTAGGGCATGGAATCTATAATAAACTCCATGGAACCAAGAGCTAAAGAAAAACATCAGGAAGAACCTGAAGATTCCATGAAAGAAAGAGAAACTAGAACAACCAGTCACTGTATTAAGAATCACAATATTACCAACCAAATATGAACTCAATAAAAGAAATTAAACAGAGGAACTGAAATTTGTGATGAAGAACAGTGTATATATGCAAGCATTGCAAGATTCAAAAATAGAGGTTCTCCTAGATGGAGGGAGAAGAATATGATGATTAGTTGTTCCAATAAACCAGACATACCCCTACATGAGTCTTTATATCATCCACAATATCCATGGGTTGGAGTTATACATCAGATGAATGCAAAGATTGTTCTCCAGAGAAATTGAACAAAGAGTGTATGAAGAACAACATCAAGACTTTGAAGCATACCAGAAAGAGACACTTGTATGCAGATGGAAGAATATAACTTGGTGGAGAACCTCCAGTGCACAGTAGAAGCATGGTGAAGATTTTCTATAACAAAAATATTGTATCAAGATGATTACTAAGAAGATCAGATCTCATGATGATAGAAGAAGTGCCACATGGATATGTTCTAGTTTTCCAACAATGATATACTTTATTGATCTAAATGAAGCCTTCAGAGAAAAACTAGTGTTCCAGGCCGAAGTACATTTGAAATCAAGCATTACATTATCTGTGATGAAGTCCAGAAAGGAGAAAGTGGTTCTCCAATACATATCTCCATAGATGAGCAGATAAGCAGACATTTTGGTAAAACTTTTGTCCAAGATGAAAGAGTTTGTGTACTCAAGATGGAACTCATGAAGACGACTTCCTTATTGAAAAAGGAAGATATGACTCCCAGGTTGGGAGGGAAAAATGATGTATTATTGATTGATGGACAATCATTTTTCAATTCAAAAAATGGTCTAGGATGAGCAGATTCTTTCCAGTTTGGAAAATGGATTGAGATTTCTGACGGACAGACATTTTCCAGTTTGAAAAATGGTCCAGATTGTTGATGTATCATAGACAATGACTTCCCATTGTGGTTAACATGGGAAGTGGTCTAGGACATTCTCTCTTCTTGAGGGTTACTCAAGAAGACTAGCCTGCCTCACCGGACAACGATTTCCCATTGTGGTTAACATGGGGAATGGTATGTTTTGGAGGTTGGTGCAGGACAGTCATTTCCTTTGGAAATGGTCCGGACAGTCATTCCTTAGAGTGGATTCATTCTCTCGAGGTTGCACTTTGTTTAGTGTTAGAGGAATGGCCCAGGGTGGGGAATGGTCTAGGTTCAACAATCAGGGACAAACATTCCTTACGAAAGAATCATTCTCTCCAAGTTACACTTTGTTTAGTGTCGAAGGAATGGCCCAGGGTGGGGAATGATCGAGGCTCAGAAAATCAAGACAGTTATTCTTCCTTGGTTGAGAAGAATATTCCAAATAGCTCATCATTGATGTTTTACCTTCTGAAGGCAGATGCTCTTCCAAATCTCATAGATGTGAGTGGAAGAATGGCCCAGATGATTCATTTTATATCATAACATTGTTTCTGTGCAGGTTGATATCAGATGATTGTTATGAAGACCGTATGTTTCTAGACAATAGATGTATACTACTGTGGTGGACGTGTTCCACTGTTTTATCAAGTATCTATGTGGTACTTGGTGTGGTAGTGTACCATTGGATTGTAGTTGTGTACTACTATGGATAGACACAGTTATGTTCTATTGAATGATATTGTTCCAATTGACTTGAAGACTATCAACATTGTTGAAAATGATTATCAGCTAGATGGATGATCAATGAACAGAGATTTTCCAAACAGAAAATGGTTCATAACATTTACTCTTCTAGATTAGAAGAATGGCTTGTGTCACTGTGTGGAGTGAGTATCATTACTCAGATAGAGTATGGTTTTGAGAGATGATACAGCTGATGACACTGATGGTGATGATGGTGCTCATGATCTAGTCATGAGATAGTCTATACAACTATGTTGATGCTACCGGGTGAATGGTATATTTGTTCTCAAGACCATTACCTGTAATACCTCCCTAGCTAGGAGGGAGTGTTGATATTATGGTAGCTGCGGGAGGTATTTACCTCCACGTGTAAACCTGACAAGAATAGAATATTTCGGGAAGCAAGAAGAAACCCTAGTGAGTTGGTTAATAACCCTAGAAGACATATTGGCTCAAGAGGATAACTTGTATTAGGTTATTAGCTTCCAAGAGAAGAATTCAGACAGAAGAAATAATATATACTGAACAGAAAGATACCCATAATGAAAATTCATCCCACACAGTTAGCCAGATTTACTATAAATACAGGAGGCCAGTCTTCATTCTGGTAGGTAGTCTCAGAATTGCAGAGCAACACTTGTGCACACTGCAATGCCCAGTTTTGTGCGCAAGTTTGGATGAGAGATACCATTGTAGCTGTTGTAGCAGATCACGTTTTTCTTGGACTATCTCTTGGTTAAGGTTTGGACTATCTGATCATCTCTTGTTGGTGCGCTATCCTTGGGGAAAGGTGTGCTACCCTTTGTTTGGCTATCTAGCCTAGGGCTTGCTTTCAGAGTGATTCTCTGTCAATGTTAAGGTGCTCGGGGGGTGGCTTCAGCCTATTGTTGGGTGACAATAGTGATATTTTCAATGGTAAAATGAGCACATTCATTTATATTCTACCACTTTCACCACCAAAACCAACTATCAACAAGGGTTTTGCTGCAAAACCCTAGCAAGATAAGCCACAAGAGCTCTCTCCAATCAGATTAGAAAAGTGATCAACATAATGAGAGAAATGAACCCTCATCTCTCTTTTATCCTTCTCACCCTTTTTTTTCTCACTTTCACCCGTTTGTGACCTTTTTACCTTTTAACTTTTAATAAAGTGACTTTATAATTATTTACTTTATTTTCCCCCAGTCACTTTTTAATTACTTAATGTCATTTTATAATGTTTCATTTTCTCTAATGACATCAAATAATTATTAATTGTCTTTTCTTTTTATCAACTATGGTCTAAGAGAATCAAATAGACCAATAAGTCATCTTTCATGGGTGATCATTTAGAAGAGAAAATTACAAGGGAGAAAAATACTCATGATTCTGCTTCCATACTTCCTTATGATTTCTTGGTCATGCCCTTCAGGTTGACCAACGCACTAGTCACTTTCCAATCTTGCAGGTAGTGGCAGAGGCATCTATTGTTGTTATTGAATGCCCTCGTGGTATACATAAGGACAAGAGAGGACCATTGGATCTAGTTAGATGAGACAAGGGGCATTGTGGCCATGAAAAAGGTCTTTCATTTGGACCAAGTGATCAATGCCCAAAGTGCACAGGAGGATATCTAGACGTTGTTGGATCGGTTCACAGATTTTTCAGTAGGCATTGGGAGTGGTGGACTTCCAATTTGGTGGTGGGATCCTGGCATGCATTGGAGTGATAGACTGTTTCAGATGATGATGACGATCGATAGGCTCATGTCAATGATTGATCTACATCATTGTGGGGATATTATGAGAGGATTTGTTGAGATTTGTTCTATATGGAAAGATAGATTTTCCCGCACGATACCCAAGATCGAGTCTATCTGTGGGTTGGAAAACTTTGAATTCACTACGATGCTTTGGTGAGACATGATCCAGGTTAGTGAGTTAGGTCCTTTTAGGGATTTTAGCTTGGGGGTCCAGGAGAGGAGAGCACAGTCTGGGCACAGTGGTTAGTGTTGAAATATTGTAACTACAAAGAGTATTATATTATTATTGATGTATTATTCATTAGATCAATCCCCTTTTGCGGATTGGTCAAAACCTAATTGTAATAGGTAGAATGAGAAATCGCCCCCTAGATTAATTAAAGGTGGTTATTGTTGATATTATGGTAGCTTAGAGAGGTATGAACCTTTATTGTGACCTTTGACAAGATTAGAATATTCCGGAAGGAAGAAAAGAAAAGAATGTAACCCTAGATGAGATGTCAGCTGAAGAAAGATAATTAATATGAATTAATTAGTAACCAAAAGGAGAATTCGACCCAGGCAAGTCTTCCAGGAATACTATAAATACAGGTCACCAGTATCTCATTCGTCACATTCTCATAATTGCATAAGTCACTTGTGCGCACTGCAGTCTGGCGGTCTTGTGCACAAGTTCTAGGGAAGGTGTTGTGCTAGTTTTGGGTTGGACTATCTGATCACCTTTGGTTACTTTCTTGCTTGGCGAATTAGCCTTGATTGGCTATTAAATTGCTACCAGGATTCTTTTCACTGTCAAGGTCAAGGTGCTCGAAGGGTGGCTTCAACCTATGGTTGGGTGATAATAGTGATATTGTCAATGGTAAAACAAGCACATCCTTTCATATTCTAACAGGTTATGGGCCCACAACTCCTTCATTAAGTCTAAACGCTGGAAGGAAAAATATCCATTGGGATATTGAGCTCACTAAGGAAATCTTGCTAGGGTTACTAGCAGGAGCAGCTTTCAAGACACTGTCGCTAGGGTTACTAGCAGGAGAAGTTGCAGAAACCCTAAATCTCATATCTGACACCTTGTGATGGAGCATCTCGCTCAAGGAGAAGATATTCAAATGAACCCTAGTTCAGTGCACCTTTTGGCTCTCTCAGAAGACAGAAACGTCAGAGTTGAAGTTTTGGATCAACATGACCAGCTACCAGTCAAGCGAAGACATGAGTGAAAATATCAGTCTTCTACACTACTCAGCACTCACTGGAATGATTGAAGATGACATGTGGATAATCGATAGTGGATCTTCTAGGCACATGACAAGAGATCAAGCCAGACTCTTAAATCAAAATGAGAAGAAGACATCGTACAAGGTAGATATTGGAGATAAAAGCATTTACCCAGTCAAAGGATTTGGACAAGACTCCGTCAAGTTGAAAATAGGTAACAATGTTCACTTAAGCAATGTTTTATCTATACTTCATTTAGAAAAGAATCTTATATCCATATCTTTCCTAGAAGACAAAGGAAACAGAATACCTTCCGTAAATGGAAAAGTGTTATCATGGCATAAAGACTCCAACATAGAGAATGCTAGGGTTATTGGAAGTCGTGAAGGAAATCTGTATAGACTACTAGAATGAAATGAAGAAGCTCTCATACATGACGAAGTCAATCCCAATGAACTTTGGCATAGAAGGTACACTCACATTAATTATCAAGCATTACCTTTTCTCAGAAAGATGGTTGAAGGAATACCAGAATTACAGTCTACACATGAAGGAATTTGCAAAGGTTGTGCACTTGGAAAGAATATCAAGAAACCATTTCCAAGAAGCAACAATAGATCTAAGGAGATTCTAGATCTAATACACTCAGATGTTTATAGTCCGATGCCAGTCAGATCTCTAGGAGGATCTCTTTAATATGTAATCTTCATAGATGATTATTCAAGAAATACTTGGTTGTATCTACTGAAGACAAAAGACGAAGTATTTAGCAAGTTTCAAGAATTCAAAGCAAAGATAGAAAACCTCATGAACAAAGAAGATCAAGACATTAAGAACAGATAATGGAGGAGAATACACATCAAAGGAATTCGTTGCATTTTTCAAATCGGCAAGGATTAGGAGGGAGCTAACTGTTCCTCATAATCCTCAAAAAAATGGCATAGCAAAAAGAAAGAACAGATCTATCGAAGAAATTGTAAAAGCACTACTAAATGATCAAGGTCCATCCATGTTCTTGTGGGGAGAAGAAACCATGACATAACAGAAGTCCTCACCATATATTGAAGGACATGGCTCTAGAAGAAGCTTTCTCGGGTAAGAAACCTAATGTGGAAAACCTAAGAATATTTGGATGTCCTATTTACTCTCACATTCCCAAGGATACAAGGAATAAACTAGAACCCTCAGGAAAGAAGGGGATATTCGTGGGATATAGCGATTCATACAAGGCTTATAGAATCTATACTCTTGAATAACATAAGATCGAAGTCAACAGAGACGTGGCATTCAATTAAAAGATGGCCTTAAAGAAATCTATAGAAGAAACGATAGAAGAAGAAGAGAATGAAGAACCTAATGAAGAAAGAACAAAAAACCAAGATGATGAAAAAGAACAACCTGATCATCCTATGCAACCTTGTGAGACCATTGATTCAGATAACATACCTAAGATCAGGAAACAACCAGCTTGGCTTGAAGCTACTTTACAAGACACAGAAAGACTTAAGGTTCCCGAAGGAACATTCAGAAAAAGTAAGAAGCCTAAAAGATACTCAAGCTATGCAACGTATATGATGAAGATTCTAGATGAAGAACCTACCACATTCAAAGAAGCAGTTCAAAAGGGACAATGGAAAGAAGCTATGATGTAAGAACACCAATCCGTTATGAAAAATGATGTATGAGAAATCATACCTAGACCTAAAGAAAAATTAGTGGTAACTTCAAAATGGGTATACAAGATCAAACATGCAACGGATGGAAGCGTGGATAAATACAAAGCAAGATTCGTAGCTAGAGAGTTCTCCCAGAAGGAGGGGGAAGACTATGATGAAACATTTTCTCCAGTAGCTAGATATACTTCCATTAGAGCTATCATATCTCTTGCTGCTTCCATGGGATGGAACTTACATCAGATGGATGTAAAGACAACTTTCCTCAATGGAGCAATCGAAGAAGAAGTATGTATTGAACAACCTCAAGGGTTTGAGGTACATTACAGAGACACTCATGTGTGCAGATTAAAGAAAGATTTATATGGACTCAAGCAAGCTCCAAGGGCTTGGTATGCCAAAATGGATAGCTATCTAACAAGACTTGGTTTTGTGATGTCCCGTTCCCAAGAGTAGGCCAGCAGGGAGTGACTTAGTAGTCTATATGTTCCCGTAGACTATAGTTAGGCACAAACAAGAAACAAGATTGAGAAATAAAGAGGAATCGATGGATAAACGATGAATTAAGCCAAAATACATAGGAAAAGTCACTTAAGTCTAAGTCAACAAAGAATTAGAATGAAAAGGTGTTAAAGGGGGGGATTAATTGACTAATTAATCACTTTAGGAGGAAAAGCGCCTAGATTAAGTGAGGTCAATGGTGAATTAGATTGGGAAAGGTATAAAAGGAGGAAATTTACCTAATTCCTCATTATTTATTGTTATGATTTGATGTTGAGAGTTCCCAGAGGAGGAGGAGAGCTAACCTTACTATTTTGTTGATTTCTGGAGGAAACCACCACCATTGATCAGTTTCGATGTTGAGAGACACACCCTAGCCCATTAGAGATACCATCCAGGTATTTCACTATACTATTCAGGAGTATCCATTACAGAGTGTGCAACTCAGCTAGTGAGGGCAAAAATCTTTTTGAGGGTTTGGAGAGTTGCACGAGATCCATATCCAGATTGCAGTTTCCTTCCAACCCATTTGAGATCCAGCCAGGGTGCTTCCATTGAGCCATCTATCATCAGATTTTGACTGTGGAATATTGCATATCGTCTCATTCATCCATTTAGGGTGCAACTCTTCTGGACAGACATTTGGTGTTGCATGCAGATTTTCAGAGCAGATCCGAACAAATCCTTCTGACCCATTTCCTTATTTGGCAAGATGATCATTTTGAGCCATATAGCAGCAGATTTTGTTGGTGGAATCCTTTGGGGCACATCCAGTGTCCTGAGAGGTGCAAAAACCCCCCAGAGGTCCATATCCAGTGCCTCAGGGGTCAAATTCAAGATCTGGTAGACATCCATTTCAGTCTAGAGACTAGGGCGCTTCTATTACAAAAGTTTCCAACACATTTTGACGGTCGATTCTTTCAGATGAGTTTTCTAGTTGGTAGCGGTTACCATACTTCTTCGGAATCGCATATTTTTGTTGATGTATCCGTGCATGCATCAGATCTTCTATCATCTTCTGATCATGGGTATTTTGATGTTATTTGTTTGTATTCCAGTGACGATCCATGAGATATAGCTGATGATTATTTCTATATTTCTAGTATGCTATTGTATTTCCCTACTTGAGTCCCATAATACATATATTGGGCAGTTGATGTTCTTTTCTTCTGCATGCATCCTTTATATACTGTTTAAACCATAAATATGCATCATGCACATGCAATAACCAACATGCACTCACAATAACCAAAATTATCTCAAACACACAACTGAAACGCATCTAGAAACCCCCAGTGTATCAGATCTATGAGACAGAGCATTAGAACAGTAGAAAATATCTTGATCAGCGAGATCAGGGATATTTCAAGTTTCTCCAAGAGTCATGCAGATCCAAACCTTTACTACAAAGTCGTGGAAAATTCACCTATGATTCTATTATTATATGTTGATAATCTATTCATAACAGGTGAAAAGTCTCTTATCATCCAATGCAAAAAGGAACTAGCTTCTGAATTTGATATGAAAGATCTAGGTCTCATGCATTATTATTTGGGGCTAGAAGTATGGCAGAAGCATGGTGAAGTATTCCATGGTTAAGGAAAGTATGCAATAAATATCCTTCAGAAGTTTGGAATGATGGATTGCAAATCCATGAATACTCCTATGACAACGGATATAAGAAAAGTAAAGGATCTAGATTCTGATCTAGTAGATCCATCATTATATCGACAGTTGATTGGGTCAATGATGTATTTGGTAAATACTCAACCAAACCTTTTCTTTTCCATGAATACACTAAGAAAGTTCCAAGTGGAACCTAGACATGAACATTGGATAGCTGCAAAGCATGTCCTAAAATATATTCGTGGGACAATAAACTATGGCTTAAGATATACTGCATCCAGTGATATACAACTTCATTGATTTACAGATTCAGATTGGGCAGGAAGTGCAGAAGATAGAAAGTGTACTTCAGGAATGTGTTTCATCTTGGGCTCCACTATGATATCTTGGAGCAGTAGGAAACATAAGTCTATCGCACTCAGCACAGCAGAAGCATAATATATTGTAGCATGTGAAGCATGCACAGAAGCAATATGGCTAAGGAAACTAATCTCCGATTTATTTGATCAGATTCCATATTCGACCATAATACATTGTGATAATCAGAGTTGTATAAGATTATCAGAACATCCATTGTTTCATGAAATTTCGAAACATATTGACATCAAATACTACTTTATTAGAGATAAATTCTAGGAAAGAGAATTAAATCTCCAGTACATCCCCACAGATGAGCAGACAACAGATATCCTGACAAAGCCTCTCTTGAAAATAAAGTTTGCATATTTTCGGAAAAATATGGGGATCATGGAACTAACTCCCTTAGTTGAAAGGGAAGAATGACTCTCTAGGTTGGGAGGGAGAACTGACATATTATTGAGAATATTCATTTTCAAGATTGAAAAATAGTCCAGCTTGGGCAAATTCTTTCCTGTTTGGAAAGTGGATTGAGATTTCTGACGGACAAACATTTTCCAGTTCGGAAAATGGTCTAGATTGTTGATGTACCATAGAAAATTACTTCCCATTGTGGTTAACATGGGGAGTGGTATAGGGAAGTCTCTCTTCTTGAGGGTTACTCAAGAAGACTAGCCCGCCTCACTGAACAATGATTTCTCATTATGGTTAACATGAGGAATGGTTCGTTTTGGAGGTTGGTATAGGACAATATTTTCCTCTTGTGGTTAACAGAGGAAATGGTCCAGACATTCATTCCTTAGGGTGTATTCATTCTCTAAGGTTGCACTTTGTTTAGTGCTTGAGGAATGGCCCAGGGTGGAGAATGGTCCAGGATCAGCAATCAGGGACATGCATTCCTTATGACAGATTCATTCTCTCCATGTTACACTTTGTTTAGTGTCGGAGGAATGGCCCAGGGTGAGGAATGGTCCAAGAAATCAGAACAATCATTCTTCCTTGTTTGAGAAGAATAAGGTAGATAGCCCATCATTGATGTTCTAGTCTAAGGGAGGATATTCTTTCAAGATCTCATATATGTGAGTGAAAGATTGGCCCAAATGACTAAGTTTATTTTAACAATATTTTCTGTGTAGGTTGATTGTTATGGAGACTGCATGTCTCCAGACAGTAGAGATATGCTACTGTGGTGGATATGTTCCACTGTTTGTGACGATGTGTCACGGTTTGAGTAGTTGCATACTACCATGGATAAACATAGTTGTGTTATATCAATTGATATTGTACCAGTTGTCATGGAGATTATCCAGTTGGATAATAATGACAGTTCTCGTGATACTACCAGTGAATGGTCTGTTTTTGCTCAAGACCATTATTAGTTATACCTCCCTAGCTAGGAGGGAGTTTTGATATTATTGTAGCTTCAAGAGGTACTCTATTGTGACCTTTGACAAGATTAGAATATTTCGGAAGGAAGAAAAGAAATGAATGTAACCCTAGACGAGATGTTTTCTAAAGAAAGATAATTAATATGAATTAATTAGTACCCAAAAGGAGAAGTCGGACTAGGAAAGTCTACCAAGAATACTATAAATACAGGGTGCTAGTCTCTCATTAGTCACATTCTCAGAATTGTAGAGGTCACTTGTGCACACTGCAGTCTGGTAGTCTTGTGCGCAAGTTCTGGGGAATGTGTTGCACCAGTTTTGGGTTGGACTATCTAATCGACTTTGGTTACTTTCTTGCTTGGTGCATTAGCTTTGCTTGGCTATTGGATTGCTACCAGGATTCTTCTCAGTGTCAAGGTCAAGGTGCTTGTAGGGTGGCTTCGGCCTATGGTTGGGTGATAATAGTGATATTGTCAATGGTAAAATGAGCACATCCTTTCATATTCTAACAGTTATAACCACCCAAAATAAGAAGTCAACCCTGCCAGTGAAAAGACACTTCCGTTCACACCTGCCAGATTGTATAAATAAGAGAGGTTAGCACCTCATTTGGACACACACTCACTTGTTCATCAGAGCACAAGTTTGGAGCTGCAATTGGATAAGAAAGAAGAGAGAGAGAGGCGCATTCTTGGGAGAGGACTTTCTGTATTGTTTGAGTTATCTCTTGGCATTGTATTGGCTGTCTATATTAAGGAAGTTTTTGCTGGGTTTTCTCACCCATGAGGGTTTCCCAGGGTAAATGAGGTGTCTCTTGTGATTGTGTATTTCTCAGTGATCCTATCTATGCTATGGTTATCAAGTAATTTGAAAGAAACCTAATAATAGCTTAAACGTTAACAGTTATATGATTATGATCAGAGGGGTGCAGTGTCGGCATGATGGTCCTCTCGAAGATTGGCTTGGGACCCTGGGACTGCAGTGCTTGATAGCTCGACAGTCGATACAGATGAGATGGCCAGTTTTCGCTTTCCGGAGTTTACTCTTGGGATGCTTAGGATTGGTTTCTTGGAGGAGTGGTCTTTTGAGGAGTTGACCGAGTTTATGCAGCTTATGATTGTTTGGCTTATCAAGGGCAGTCAAGTGAATTATTATGTTATCACATTGCAGATTAGTGCTATGAGTAAAGGGTGCTCCACATCATACGGGCTAGTTTGGGACCCAAGTGACTTTACCACTTATAGGCAGGTCCAAGAGAGGTTCGCATGGAGGGACTTTGCAGACAATGTGTTGGGAGATTTTCCAGATGATGCCTAGATGATTGCAGTAAGTTGGGGGTGCTGGAGTATTAGGGATTTTCCCTTTGACACTTGGAGATTAAGTGTAGGGACTTTCCAGACGATGTGTTGGGAGATTTTCCAGACAATGTCTGGATGATTTCAGTAGGCTGGGGGTACTTGGAGTATTAGGGATTTTCCCTTTGAGACTTTATGACCACGGAGACTTCTCCTGGATGTCTGATTTTAGAGTTGGTTTGGTTGACATCTTATATACCTGCCCTTTGACAGTGTTTGATCAGCTTCAATTTAGGAGAAACATGAGGAGATATGTTGAGGTTTATATGTTGGGAAGATTCTCTTTTCCACTGCCCAGGATTGATTCGGGTAAAGAGATTGCAACTTGGGACTTCACTGAGATACATTGGCAAGATATGATCTTCAATAGTGGGGACGATTCTTTGAGGCATTACAGCTTGGGGTTACAGGAGTGGAGGATGCAGTCTAGGCGAGAAGGTTGAATATTTATGATCAGAGTGGCACAGCGTCATCATAATGGATCCATTCTAGTGATAGCATGGGACGCTAGGATTTTATGGGTTGACAATTTGACAGCTCCTACAAATGGGAAATCCAGTTGTTACTTCCAGGAGCCTATTCATATGGATAAGTGGATTGGTTTCCTAGGTGGGATGTTCTATGAAGGGTGGATTGAGTATTTACTGTATCTGTTTTCTCTACTGATAGGTGATATTTAGGGGGCTTCTTCTGTTAGTACATTGCAGGACAATATTGTGAGCGTTAAGTGCTCCACATCTTTTAGATTGGTTTAGGACCCGGGGATCATTCTCAGTTTCAGTTTGGTTCATATTGTTGATCATAGGGTTGTGATGACATTGCTTGAGGACAAGCAATATTTGGGAAGGGAGGACTGTAATGTCCCCATTTTGGGATTCCCTTACTCTGGAGTTGTAGATGACCTTATGGGTTTATGTCAGCCTGACCATAGGGGTAATTGGAGGTTAACAGTGAGATTGGGAGGTTTGGAGGAGTTATATGATTATTTTAGAGGTCCGTTCATCATCTTTCATCATCAAGATCACTCTTGTGCAGAGAATTTCAGTTCCAAAGCATTTTGACTACTCCCGTAAATTTGGGAGTATCAATGAGCATTATTTAATGGATTGCACTAAGGTTGTCATTTTAATAATTTATTTAAGATAGGTACCTTAGTGTAATAGCTCGTTGGAACCGGGATGAAGATCTCTAAATGGTGGAGAGGTAAAAAAATTGACTTAGAGTTCCCAAAAATGCTTTAAAGTCAAATAAATCACTTTTTGGAGTAAAAGGGGTTAATAAATTAATAAAGTGATATTTCTAAAATTAAATTAAAAGATCACTTAAGTGTAAAAGGAGTAAAAGGGTGAACAAAAGGGTTAAAAAGGAAATANGAATGAGGGTGCCCTCTCTCATGATGCATTGATAATTTTCTAAAAACGAATTGAGAGAGCTCTTGTGGCTTGCCTCTTGGGATGAAAAACTCTAGATGAGATTGGAAGATTGGTTTTGGTCGTGGAACCATCCACTCTGGCTGGTTATTGAGGAGAGATCATTTAGATCTTCTTACCGTGCTTCATTATGACAGAGTTCATCTTCTTGTAGCCCAAGAAAAGGAAAACAACGCTAGTCTATTGAATGCAAGTGATAGTTAAAACCCTAGTTAAATTTAAAACCTTCTCTCTTAAAACTTTCTCTTAAATTTGATTTATGACATCATATGCAAGCTAAGTTTACGCTAGCGCTTTGTATAATCAATGGTTTACTTGTTGTTGTCATAAATTGTTAGTTACAGCCATTAGGGCTGCAGATTTTGCTACAAATTTACTTAATATTGTGGCAAAACTTGCCTAGAATTTTTTTTTGGCAATTGGATATTGTTTCCCTTGATATAAGCTAAATTTGGAGGATCAATTGTCAATTTTCTGGGTTGTATTTCTTATGGTTTTTATAAATCTTTCATTGTTGATATAAACAGGTTGACTGTTGCAAATTTTCAACAGCAATAGGGTTTACTTGTCATCTCGTGTCTAAAGGTGATTACTGTGTTCTATAACTTGGTAATTGATGATTTTATGCATTGACGAGTTTTTTGTCTCATACAAGTTGCCCAATTACCTTGTTCAAACCAATTGTCCCTTCACCTTTCCTAGACCTAGCTTGACCATCTAAGTGACCAAGATAGGGGGCTATAGGATTGGCTAATCTTGTTATTTGATCCCTTGAAGTCACTAGGGAAGCTTCCCTTGTGTTGGATTCCTTTCCTTCATTAAGGCGAGAGAAATATCTACCTAGGTGACAGTGGTATATATTTCCAATTGTTACACGAGATCGATATCTTGTGGGGGATTTTCACAAGTACAAATCCTGTTATAACTAGTGTTACAAAAATCATCGGGGTCCAGAAAACATCGTTTCATAAAAATTACCAAAACATCAGCAATATATCGACAAACTTAAAAATCGTTTTTTCTCGACTTTTCCCTAAAAATCACGATTTTTTCTGATTTTTTCAATTTTTTCGATTTTTCTCGATTTTTCCCAAAAAATTGTCAAAAAAATCGCCTAATTTTTTTCAGTGATTTTTTGAGAAAAAAATTTTTTGTTGAAAAAATCGTGATTTCTCACAATTTTGCTGATTTTTTGCCGATTTTCTCAACAGAGGTTATAACAAATACAACTAAAGACTCTCTCCTCTCTTATATATAGAATAGGCAAGGGAGGCCAACAATAGTAAAGTGTACAAGGTCCACAAGCAACCTAATCCAATCCCCAAAATAAGAAAGTGAATTGTTATATCTCCAAGTAGTACACATCAAAACAAGGCTCCTTAAATGGTCCACTCTAAAAGCATGGTCTCCAAGTGTCAAGGGCTCCTCACTCTCCAAGACAAGCATCCAATGATCCAACACTCCTCAAAAATTGTGTCCCATGTCCACATACAACCTTAGCAAGCAATGTGCCCTCAACCCAAGCATCCTCAAGTCAAGCACTCATACACCTAAGGCATGCTAAATTGTTCCAATGCTTCTAGGGATAAGTGCCCTCCCTCTTAGTAACCAACACTACTCCTCCAAGGTAGATCCAACACCCATGCAAGAAACCATCCTCCTCAAAATGTGTGCCATGTAGAAGATATCGATGCCACATAAAATAACCACCTCATCTAGGAGTGTGCCACATATAGCACCAAGTCCAAGGTTAAGCAACAATCTATAGAAAGGTCTCCAAATATCATCAACCAAAATGTCTAAGATACAACTAAGGGGAGGGGCTAGGGTTTCACCATGCATCCCACACCACATGAAGGAACCCCTAACATGGTGTAAACACTTTCAGAGAAAACCAAAAGCTAACACTCCTTGGACATAATACAAGCATCCTTAGGAACCATAGAAAGACCTTTCTCCCCCCCATATTTAGACCAAGAAAATGATCACTTCCAAGTGTTTAAATTGTGGCTTGCTGGGGAGCTAACAAGAAAAATAATAAATGTGAAAGGCTTAGAGAATTCTCAAAACAATGATGAGTTTACCCATGAAAGGAACTATTTGAACCACTAGAAATGAATCTTGGACTGAAGCTTCTGGAGACACCAACCCCACATAACTACTATGGAGAGACCAACACCAAAGGGTATCTTGAGGTAGCACACAATCACACCTTGTCAAATGTAATTCCAAGCTGAAGTAATCCAATCAAGAATCACATCAGGGCCAACCAACCAAAAATCAATGTTTTCTATACTGACAACTGCTCCTGACGCTGCATAAAAAAAGTCTAAACAACCTCAAGTATTCTCCATCAACACCTAATCCACATGAACTAATCAAAGAGATTTTTCAACAAATTGGTTATTAACCATATATGAGCCATCAAGGAGAGAAATACATTGAATCCTTCCCTAAGCCCAAGTAGCATCTATTACATAATCCAAAGCATCAACAACCAACACATAAAGATAGGGAGCAAGGGGACATCCCTGTCTAATTGAATGATGAATGGTGTTGTACACCAAAATAAAAATGATCACTAAAACAAAATTCGAGGCACTGGAGAACAAAGTATTCACCATGGGAACACATTTAGGCCCAAATCCTAAAGAGAGAAACATCTCTACAATAAAATAAAATTCAACTCGATCATATGCTTTATCAAATTCAATTTTGAGAAACAAGGAATGTTGACCTGTTTCTCAAGCCCACTTCATAGCATCCCATGTAGAGATTATAGTGTCCAAAATAAACATGCCTTGCACAAAACTTGTATGATCCTACATGACAACTCTCAAGGCCACTTACAGACATGGAGAGAAACCACCTTTGCTAGGATCTTGTACAAAACACCAAGGAGAGTGATGGGATGACAACCTTTGATTGAGTCTCTAGTTGCATTCTTTCGAATTAGATTAATTAACCCATGGTTCAGAGATTCCATCAGGGTTCCCAAAGAGAAGGCATTGTTGGCCATGTAACTAATACCATCACCAACCTTATCCCACATAGACTTAAAGAATTCACAAGGAATACTATCGATCCCAAGTGACTTACCATTATTTATTAAATTGAGAGAAGCGAGGAGTTTGTCTTTAGAAAAGTCCCCGTCCAACCTGTCCCTATCAGTAAACGAAGTGTTACGGGGAATTATCTTGTAGCATATGTTCCTAGCCTCCAAAACCCTATCAATCAAATCATAAGGACTGTAAATGTTTTGGAAGTGAAACCCAAACATGTTCTTGATCTTAGAGTAGTCATCCAACCATCCATCGGGCCTATGCTAACCAAGAACACACTATGAAGATGCTTTCTTTTATAAAAAAACAAAATATAACTTGGAACCTTCATCCCCTTAAACAATCCATTGGAGTCTATCATGAACTTAGGCTCCCTTGGTAATTTACTCCTTCTTTCAAACAAATGACTCTAGGTGCATGCCTCCTCTTGAAGAACTCAATTGTGGAGATTCTCCTCAAGGAAATCACGTCAGTCCTCAATATTGCATCCTACCTCCTTCAACTCCTTCCTCCTACTCAAATAAATCAACCTACCTCATCCTCTCATAAACTTCACCAACATACAAATGGTGAAATGCCACCATAAAAGCCACCCTAAGTCCCCTTGAGGCTAAGAAAGAGGTTCCAAAATCTATGCACTAAGGATTTGAAATCAACAAAGTCAAGGTAAGAAACATTAAAATTAAACAAAAAGGAAGACGGAGAGTGAACCTGTTGCCCCAAAGAGAAGGTGGACTGAATCAGCAAGTGATCCAAGCTTGTAGCCCCCATCAACGCATCCACCAGACAAAGCTGAAAAAAAGAGATGACCATCCTAAGGCNCAGTGCCTCTACTTTGCCAGCAATAGCAGAATCCATCACCATCGGCTTGGTCTTGTGTAAGAGATGGTTCTTGCTCCATGAGGTAATGAGTCTGAGTATCATGGTATGTGTCACTCTAATCCTCAAAACCTTTGAATATGTGCATCTAATTCCTTTTGTTTCTAACAAATGCTTGGATCTTATACTTGTCTAGTTGACCATGTCTGGGGGGAATGACAGGATTCCCTAGCAAGCCTGTGCCCATAGGTTTTGGTTTGCCACTGGGGGGATTTTTGAAAAGCCATCATCCACTCCTTTCATATTACCACTTTTTCATCCTACTTCCCACTCATCTACCCAATTTCATTTGTCCAGGCATTGGTTAGGACAAACCATTTGAGGGTTGTACCTTACCTTATAGGAAGAAGGGGCTAAAGGCCTAGAAGGTAAAAGCAAGATGGAAAAAGATAAAATCCTAAAAACAAAACCTCGAGATGCTTCGCCGAGGGACCTCTGAGAAAGAAGTAAAAGGCTCCTCATCAAGAAACAAAGGGAACCCATAAAAATAATAAAAGAATACTTAGTCAGAGCATAGGGGGTCTCATCATGAGCCATCCTATTAGGTCCATGGGTACCTAGCATTATGACACTACTAACAGCTGGTTACCATGCCAAGGTAGTGACTCTTGGTTTCATGGCCAAGAGAAAGGGGGTCTCATCACAAGACAACCTTCTCATTTCTGTGAAAGTACTTGTGGGTAATGTTGTCATCACTAGTCACCATGCTAGGGAAGTGTCCCATGATTAGCTTCTTAAAAAAATAAAAATCAATAGGAATAAAGAATAAGAGGCATGAATGGGCTTGGAAACAATTGCATCTAGGAAAAGTGCAATTCGCCTTCTACAAAGGAACCCACAGGTAAATATTTGCATTCCCCTACTTTCAATGCACCCATTGTCAGGACATCCCTTATCCACATTGCACTTACATGGCTTAGATTTAGTCTTTTCCGAGAACTTTTCTTTTCTAGTGGACACTAGCCCAATAGGACGCCCTGTCACTTTCCCCAGACTTGTATTGCAGGCTTGTATAATGTCTTTGATATTTTAACCAGGGTAATAGGGGTTTTATGCACATGTTTAATAATATTGATGATGAGATGTGATTGACATTGCTATGATCCCTATGACTTATGAGCCCATGGAGGGCATAGTTGTTAATGTGTAGGATCATGTCCGACGGATAGGTACCATGTTGGAAAGGTACACATGGGGAGATGATCAATTCGTACCTCCATGGGGCTGAAGAGCCCACCAGATGGATGTTGAGACCCTAGCAGGGGGCACAGATAGGATAGAGGGTTTTGTAGTAGAGAGAAGAAGGACTTCTTGCAGAGGTACCCTGGCACAGCTTGACCTAGGGGGATTGTTCCCTTTTCATTGGAACGTTGGCCTTGGAAAGACTAGCACGTCACCCAGGAGGTTCATGACATCATCCTTTCTTCATGAGCATTTTGGCAGATGGACAGGGTAATTTGGCATGTGTGGCAGCTTGGAGAAGCCCAAGGAGGGCTAACGTTTTTCTTCAGGAGGCTGCATTTTACCTCAAAGGGGCTAACTTCACCCTAGAAAGGGGATGATGTCCTTATATTTCTTGATTATAGTTTTAGTTTAAACATTTAATGTAAAACAATATGATTTTAGTATTTTGGCCTTGTCGTCCTTTTCATGACCTAAAAAGTAAAATTAGGTCATTGTACTGTATAAATTGAGGGTTTTCACCTTCATTTTTCCATCATCTTTCACTCACTCATTAGTAAGGTCTAAAATTTGTGCTATCTTTGGAGCTATTCTCTGAAATTGTGAGGCACACTTGTTGAAGGAAGACATTTTTGGACTTTTATTGGAATTTTTTCATTTCTCTTAGTGGAAGGTATTACAACTAGGGTTTGCTATATGATTTCTTAGTTAAATGTAAGTGAATTTCTACAAAATTTCTTAATTGAATGGTTGTAGTATTGTTTATCTTGCATTTATGGTTATAATTTGCTGAATTAAACCCTAGGTGACAAGCACACATTGAAGGTCCTTGTCTCATGTCCCTACCAAGGTTTTAAGCCATTTTATTTGTTGAAGTAAGATAGAGCCTTGCCTTAGCAACACTCTGTTCTTTCTTTCTAGCCCTTGTTGAAGAGGATTGAGCCTTGCCATACAAACACTCCATCCATCTTCTTCCATGCTAGCCATTTTTCTTATTTGTCGAGCTAAGAAGGAGAAAACACATCAAGGCCTAATTCCCCTACACCTTGGTGAGCTGATTTTCCGTAGGGTTTTCCTAGTAAAGCCTTGCCATAGAAACACATTACTTGCAAACCTTCTTGTTTTAGTTTTATGCAATATTTTGAGCTAGCCATTTTGCCATTGAGCTAAGGAAGGAGGAGAGAGCATTGAGGCATAGTTCCCCTACACCAAAGTGGGCCTCTCTCCCCTAGGGTTTCATCCTTGAGGCCTCTCCATAGCAACACCTCAAGGTTTAACTCTCTTGTCGTTAGTCTTTACCATTATCATTTGATCCTTCAGCTGTTGCATCCTCCTTTTGACTCCATATACCCTAGGAGCGCACTGATCTAAGGCCTTTTGTGTTGAGTAACTTGATCATACAAACTTCCAATACCTTTGAACAAACCCTAACTATACTAACCCTAG
>JASDQU010817794.1:3183-21872 GCA_032191745.1 Picea mariana
TAGGAGCTATATAAATCAAATTTGAACCAGGGTCAATTAGAATAGACACTAGATGGTTGGTGATCATACCTTCCATTTCCACCACTGAAGCTTGGTGGTCAGCCTGTTTATTATCCAAGGCTGGATAGATTTGCGGCACACTCCTGGCCACATCATTGACAGTGGTAGATTCTTGAACGTTGTAAATTCTTCGACTGTTCTGTTGTCGGTGCGGGCAGTCCCTCAGTAGATGTTCTTCTCAACAATCCAAACATTTCAAGGGTTCTCTCTTTGGGTTATCAATCTTTCCTGGGGTAGATCCAGAAGGTTTATTTCTGCTCCAAGAGGGGAAATTCTGTTGATGTACACTTCGGATTGGGAAGCTCATCCTTGAGTCATTTTTATAGTTTTTAAATCTTGGGGATTTAAACCCCTTTTTCTGGAATCCTGAATTGTTCTTCTGCTTCCTATTTTCGCGAGGTTCTGTCCGACGCCCAAGCTGTTCATAAGAATATCTTGCCTTTCAGATAGTGTCTTCTAGGGTCTTTGGCTCGTCAAACTCAATCCTGTTCTGATAGTTCTTAGGTAGTCCACTGATGAATCATTGCACCTTTTCCTTTTTTGCTTTTATATAGGGTACGTACCTCAGCAACTCGAGGAATTTGTTGACATATTCCTCTATGGTGATTTGCCCCAGCTTGAGTTCATAGAATTCTTTAGTCTTTTCGTCAAAATACTTTTCCGACAGATACTTCTTTCTGAAGTATTTATCAAACCGTTCCCAAGATAGGTCTTCTTCATGAATCCCTTTTACATTCTTAAGGTCTTCCCACCAAATGGAAGCCTTTCCATTCAAGTTGAAAGTAGCTACTCGGGCCTTCAAGTTTTCTGAGAAGTCATGGACTTTGAAATAGTTCTTTAGTCCAAGCAGTCAGGCCTCCGCTTCCTCCCCCTTCTTTATTTCACCGTTGAAAGAGGGTGGTTTGGCCTTCTTGAAATCTTCGAGATTATGACTTTTGGAATGCTTTCGCCTCTTCCATTTTCTTTGGGAATAAGAACTAGTCTTGCTACTAGAAGATCCCTCTGAGTCGCCAGTTTCCTTTCCAGAGGAATCGTCTGATGCTTGTCCCTTATCTATGGGGTGGACCTTTCTTGAGGTGCTCTTCCCAGTGTGGCCACTTAAAATACCATGTTTCAATATCTCAGGTGGACTTCGACTTTTCTTTGTCTGTCGTCGGTCTGCGTGACTGGTGTCAGGTTCATGCTGCAATTTTCTTGTTATGTCAGATAAACTCTGCAACAAGACTGCATTAATTTATGTCTGCTTCTCTTTCTCTTTTATCAACCTCTCGTTTTCGGCCTTGCAGCTCTGTAGTTCGACCACGAGGATTCTCATAGTCTCAGCTAGACCTGGAGGGGTCTCTACCGATCTCCTTTCATCAGCTCTTCGTTTCTATTGTGGGATCTATCACCCACTTCATGGTGCGTCACCATTCTATGCATCTGCAGTTTCCCGTGGCTGATTTTCCGCTTGTTGTGCAAGAAAAACACTTGTTGTTAGTCAACATTATATTCATTCACAATCAACGCATAATTCATATTTTTCAAATGCATACACACAATAGGAATTGTCATTCTTAACTTCGGCTTTTGATAAGGGGGGTTAGGATAGAGAGTTACTCTTTTTAAGAGTACTTCAGATGGAGTTCCCGTGCAACTCGTCCATGAGCCGAAGCAGGCCAAGTGTTGTAACCATGCTCTGATACCAATTTGTCACACACCCACTACAACAACTTAGATTTTTTGTCTTTTTCTTCGAGGANTGTTCCTCGAAGAAAAAGACAAAAAATCTAAGTTGTTGTAGTGGGTGTGTGACAAATTGGTATCAGAGCATGGTTACAACAACTTAGATTTTTTGTCTTTTTCTTCGAGGAACAAAATCCTCGAGACTTCTATGGGGCCTAGCACAGACCCTCTCTTCCCTTATCCTCCTCCAAACTACCACAAGCTAGCCTTAGCGCAAGCGCCTTTTCACAACTCACGAGTCAGGAATCAAGACTCTCGACTCCTCTTTCTCCAAATATCGATACCCGAGATACTAGTGCCTGCTACATGTAACCGTAGGCTAGGCCAAACACTAGCACCACTTGCAACCTCACCAGTTGAGGTGTTTAGCTCTCATGCTCCTCCTTCGCGAATCCCCGAGACGCGAGAGGTCAATGTTGCGTGGACTCTGCCAAAACGACACGCACACGCCACTTATCAACCCCGCTATACTCTACTCACGAGCTGTGTCGCCGCCGCCCGTCGTACGGGACCTCGACTCTCGGCGTTTCGTGGCCTTAGTGATCAAGGTGCAACTTCTTCATCATGCAAAATCTCGAGCCACGATAAGTCAACAGTGGGTTGAATCTTTCCCAGTGTGACACGTGTCCACCACCGTACACCCACTTCCTAGGCTAAATACTAGCGCTACTCACATCTTGCGACTTTGCGAGTTGGAGTGTTGAGCCCTCATGCTCCTCCTTCGCGAGTTCTCGAGATATGATAAGTCAACAATGGGTTGACTACTTCCCAGGCGACATGTGTCCATCACCTGTCACCCGTTCCCACCTTTCTCTGGGTCCTTCTTGTTACGCCACCTATCAACCACGCGGTCCCCACTTACGAATGGGTCATGTGTTTGCACGAGCCCTCGGTGCTCGACACTTCACGACTTCTACAATCGAAAAGAAACTCCCTCAAGTTCCAAACCCCTGATAGGCGATAACCACGAAAGTTATGATCCAACAGTTCTCCCGTGCCTTGGATCCAACGGTCACGATCATGTCGCGATCTCACAAATCGTGAGTTCATGCAGCCCTACCCTTGACCACACCAAGTCGCGAGTCAACAAAATGATACTCTCCTGCCTATACAAAGGCNCTCCTTCTCTAGATCCATCGGTCTTGACAGATCTGGGATATTCCCGAAAGGATTCCGACCATTCGTCTACCAAATGATAGGGTATTCTCTCTTTCTATAATTGGGCTCGCTATCCCTTCTGAGCTTGAATCATGAAATTCAACTTCTTGGGGCTTCAAACTCCCACGACTCCGAGACCTTAGAGAGCTATCCTTCCTTGCATAAGGTTTCCAGACCCAGATTACCTGAACCTTCAGATGGTTATTGGGCAATCGTTTCGAATCTTAGTCGAGTCTCTGGGTAAAGGTTCGACACGGTTCCAAGGTTTATGGGGTAATCCCCGGGGAAGAGTACTCTCGAGGAGCCTTCCTGGAACATTGCGAGAGTTAAGCAAACAAGACAATTCTCAGTGGAGAGAACTCATGCCCCAACTTAATCCTTTGTACAGAAACCGACTATGGCATGTAAGCATACACAGGCATCCATTATTTCCAGTCTAACACACCGGGCAATCATTCTACATAGAAATTATTATGGGCATATAAACATAAGCATGTACTCATGATATTCTGTTCAAAATACAAGGTATAAACACTTATCAGATCTACCAGGCGTGATGCAACCACTGAGAGGGGTGCTTGTTTCCACCCAACCATAGGCTCAATGACTCCAAATGGATTTACCACTAGCCACTCCCGAGCTAGACCACGATGCTTTGAGGTTCAGTCTCCTACTTCTATCTCAACGAAAGTCAAGGACGAAGGTTACTCTCCTTCTCCTAATATTCAGAACTCCCTGCATTTTCTAGGGTTTTCTCCAGTTCTCTTCCGTGATCCCTGTCGCGCGCGCTGCTCTCCCCTACCACATTTCATCTCTTGCCAATTTCTGTTTGCAAGGTTTCGTGTGGCGTGAATTCTGCCGTCCATGGTCAGGTCTGAGGGATGTTACGAATGGCCAGTTCACTCCCATCCCCCCATTAACTCTTGAGGAGCCTCCCCACCTACCAATCTGACAAGAAATCCATTCCAGGATTAGAGAGCTACTTTGGTTTGTGAGCAAGTATAAACCAGTATGGTACTGGCTCGGTGGAAGTTAACGCAACCATTCCAGGTCCCTTCCACCACCTCTCATTAGCCATCGTGGTCTCTTTTAGCACATCCCCCTCCCAGCAGTCATGCAACACATATTCATAGCATAATTTACATTCATCGGCCTTTTATACAAAGGTCCGTCAAATCAAACATTCACATCTTTGAGTTTGTCATAGTTCTTGACCAATATAGTTATTTTTACAGACTGGGGGAAATAGGGTGTTACAGTCAACAACTCTTCGATGCTTCTCAAACCATGGAATCCACTTTTTGACGCAAGTACATAATGCCTTGACAAAATCCCGGTCTGGGTAAGACTACTAGCACTTCCTTTCCATCTATGGTCTTTTGAGTACTTCAAAAAAATTGGGAATTTCTTAGGAGATTTCTTGGATGAGGATATGACATATGAAGAAACAATACAAAGGAAGGTTGCAAGAATTATGGTTAATTTGAATGTTAGGGAAGGTCTGGGGGAAGATCTCACATGGGGAGACTACACATATGCCCAAAAATTGGACTATGAGAACATTCCTTTCAAATGTCAAATATGTCATCAGTATGGACATCTGATTAAAAATTTCAAGCTCCCTCTAAGAACCAGAGGAATGGTATATGGTAGGAATAAAGATTCACAGAAGAATGTTGGCTCTTCAGTTCCTGATCCCTACTTACAAAAGGAGCAGGGTTGTCAAACTAAATGCCTCACCGAAGTTTTGGCTGAAGATTTGGTCTAACCCTGTACAGAGTTGGCTACCATGTGCCTGATCCAGCAAGTTCCAGTCCAAACATAAGACCCTTCCTTCTTGGTCACGGTTACCTCATCTAAACCTGCCCCCTCTATTACTATTTTAACAAATAATTTGTCTATTAAAAGTCCTGAGTGGCTGCTCTCACCATCCCTTCCTCCGTTCCCTCCATTGTTTTCTCTTCAACCCCCCTTTCCACCTCCTTCCTTGACCCCTCGTTGCCCAGCTCTTTCCTCGGCCTCCTCTTCCTCCCTCCTCCCCCCAATACAACCAACTTCTTCTCCTACCCCTACCTCGAATGAGTCCACTACCTCTTCGACAGACACCTCCACAAGAAGATACTTCTTAAGATCATAGAATAGAGAACACACAGGAGGTTTAGCATCAGACCCGACTCCAACAGAAAAAAATGGCAGAGGCAGGAAATATTTCTTCTCAAAAGCACAGAAGAGAGCCAGAATTGACTTATTAGCAGGGAAACAGGTCTCTATTGAAAGGGCGCTTAAGGAAAGGTGAACCCTAGGAAAGGGGCCTTGATGAAGTGTTGTTCCTTCAATTGTAGGGGTTTGGCTGGTACCCTAAAAAAACCAGCCCTAAAAAGGATGATTCTCACAGAACATCTGGATGTACTTCTCCTTAAACCTTGGGGGAAGGGGCGGAAGTTGAAAATAGACTCTCTTTGCTTTTACCGGACTGGAGCTTCATTACCTTGGACTCTATTGGGAGATCTAGAGGACTAACTATCGGATGGAATTGTCACACTATAAAAGTCCTTAACCATTGGGGTTTTGAATCTGGACTTGGGATCACAGTCTTCTCAAAAGAACTTGAAGACCCCGTCAATATTGTAAACATCTATGGCCCATATCACAACAGAGGCCCTTACTGGGATGTTGTCTTAAACAAGTCCTTCCTAAAATAAAAACACTTAATCCTGGGAGGAGACTTAAATTTCTCTTTAGGCATTAAAGAAGTTTGGGGATCCCATGCGAGATCAGACCCCCTCTCGACCTACTTTACACAAAAACTGGATGAACACAATCTTCTGGATATTGAGTCGGTTAAATTCAAACCAACTTGGAGAAACAACAGAGTGGGAAAAGACAACATTGCAAAAAGACTGGATCCTTTTTTAATAAAGGATACACTTCTTGAAAAATCCTTTCAACTGAAACAATGGATAGGACACGGGGGAATCTCAGATCATTACCCAATTTTCCTTGAACTAAGAATTGCATTAGATAAGCTACCCAGTCCTTTCAAATTCAATAGAACTTGGCTCAGTAATGAAACTTTTTAAAAGTTGGTTAAGGAAAATTGGCAATACTATAACCCAGGAAGCAATGAGACGACAGGTCTACACTTTGTAAAAAACCTACACATTATCAAAGAGAAGATGAAGACCTGGGCACATCAGAAACTCCTAAAAGAGGATTTGGAACTAAAGTAACTAGAATCAAAATTAAACCTTGTTTTGGAAGATCAGGGTGGAGGATTTGATACAACAAATGGCAAACTAAGTCTGCTAAAATTGGAAGAAAGGAGAAAAAAACTACTAAAGAAAAAAGAAGATACATGGAGATTAAAAAGCAGAGCCACCTGGTTGAAGAGTGGAGATGAGAACACAAAATTCTTCCAAGCATATGCAAAAGGCAGAAGGTGCATAAACTCAATTTGGCAGTTAAAGGATCAAGACGGAAAAAAGGAACATACCTTTGAAGGAATGGCGAAAATTGGAAAAAATTTCTTCCAGGATCTCTACAAAGCAGAAAACAAGGCCACTATTGAAGAAGTGATTCGAATGGTATAGTACTTTCTGAGCTTTACTAGTGAGGAAGATAATAGAATGCTTATGGAAAAGGTAACACTAGAAGAACTTAAGGCTATATTGAATAGTTTTCAAAAGGACAAAAGCCCAGGACCAGATGGATGCACAATTGAGTTCTTCTTGGGCTTCTTTGATTCTATTGGCCAAGATACACTAAGCCTAGTTGAAGAGACAAGGCTTACTGGACAAATTCCTTTAAGTTTAAACTCAACTTTTATTGCCCTTATTCCAAAGAAGGACAACCCAGACACCCTGGATGACTTCAGACGTATCTCCCTGTGCAATTGCATCTACAAGATCATCTCCAAAGTCATAGCCAAAAGACTTAAGACTGTACTTTCTGACAAAATCTCCTTGGAACAATTTGGATTCCTAGAGGGCAAGCATATACACGAAGCAATTGGAGTGGCACAAGAAGCCCTACACAGCATAAAGACTAGGAAGCTAAAGAGTGCGGTTCTTAAAATTGATCTTTCCAAAGCCTATGACAGGGTAAGTTGGCTCTATTTACAATTGCTTTTAACACATTTAGGCTTTACAGTTCCATTTATCAGATGGATCATGTACTGTATTACAACTATAACTTTCTTAGTCCTCATAAATGAGCTAGACATAGACTTTTTTAGATCTGAAAGAGGCTTAAGACAAGGCTGTCGACTTTCCACTCTTCCGTGTCTTCTTGTTGCTAAAGGATTAAGTAGCAGAAAAATGATCTGGGTCTTTTCCAGGCATCAATATTTCCAATACTCTTCATGTAACCCACCTTCTCTTTGTAGACGACATCCTTGTCTTCTCTGCAAGAACTAGAGGGGAAGCTGACAATATAAATAACACTCTGAAACTCTTCTCCAAAGATACAAGAATGATAATAAACGAAGGAAAGTCTACTCTCACCACCTTTTGTCTCTCAGAAATGGAAAAAAGTTGGTACAAACTTCACTTCCCTTTTGAAGAGAAAATGATTGATGAAGGACTCAAGTACTTGGGATTCACTTTGAAACGAAATGATTACAGAAAGGAGGATTGGTCTTGGATACTGAAGAAATTAGAAAAAAGGTTATGTTCATGGAGCCACAAATGTCTTTCTAGAGTTGGTAGATTGGTACTAGTAAAATCAGTTTTGGAAGCCATCCCAGTCTTTTGGATGTCGCTATCTTGTATCCCAAAAGGAACTTTGGAGGCAGCTAGAAAACTCTCTTTCAGATTTCTGTGGAGTGGAAAGAAAGATACAAATGTGACTCCTTGCTTAAGATAGAAAAGGATTGCAGTCCCAAAATCTTTAGGCGGTTGGGGCCTAAAAAATATACATGTTTTCTCCAAAGCCTTAGTTGCTAAAGGGGGTTGGCGCCTCCTTTCTACAAATAGTCTCTGGACAAAGGTTGTCATCAAAAAATACATTGAACTAGACACCCTGGAGTCTTGGATTAGAATAACTCAGAAAACTCTCAGAGGTGCCTCAATGATTTGGAAGGCAGTGATAAAATCTTTCCCTGTAATAGAAGGTGGTCTTGCTTGGAAGGTAGGAAATGGACTCCGAGTAAGGCTAGGGACTGATCCTTGGACAGGAAGTGAAGGAAAACACTTACTCTCAGATCAGCTACTAGCCACTTTAAAGAAAAAAGGATTGAACTCCTTAAACTCACTTGTTGACCAACCCTCCACTACCCTTTGGGCTCAAGGGTGGAAAACTACCTCTACTCTTAATTTAAACACTGATGATTCAACATAATTGGAGAATTATCAAAATGCCCTTTTTCGTTCAAAAATTAGGATAAGAGAACAAGAAGACGAACTGGTTTGGGACAAAAATGAGTCTGGTATCTACACTCCAAAGGAAGGTTATTCACAGCTAATGCAAGAACTCTCATAAACTGAACCAGTTTGGTGGTGGAAAAAGATTTGGAAGATTAATGGTCCTGCTAAGGAAAAACTCTTCTGGTGGTGTGTGCTTTCAAATAAAGCCCCAACCTGGGATATTTTACAAAAAATAAATTTTGTCAGACCAAGCAGATGCCCACTGTGCAAGACAGAGAGAGAAATGACACAACATCTCTTTCTTGAATGCACTTATCTAAAATTGGTCTGGGTAGGAGTTTCATGCACTATGAATTTCCCTTTTCAGTGGGAAGGCAACACCTTGGAACAAGCCTGGAAGAACTGGTGGGAAAACTCGTCTTACAAAACTTATAGATTACTCCCTTTACTAATCACTTGAGGAGTATGGCTAGCAAGAAATGAAGCCATCTTCAAAGAGGCGACTATTTCTCATGAGAAAACCTCACGAAACAGTTTGTCAATTTTCTCTTCCTTGCCCTCAAAAGAAAGAACAAAGAACAGAGTAATAAAAGAAGTATACATAGAAAAATCCACACCTTGGGGATTTTTTGATGGAGCTTCCCAACACTACACATGTGGAGGAGGAGGCTTACTATACTTCTTAGACACACACTACTTCACTTTATCTTCTGGATTGGGAAATGGAACTAATAATTATGCGGAATTAATGAGCCTCAAACTTCTCATGGTTTTTTCCCTTGAAAAAGACTGCAAAAAGTTATCATTTTTTTGAGACTCAAAAAATGCAATAAATTGGATAAATGGAAATCAAAGATGCAATAATATTAGACTTGCCAATATTGTGGAAGACATAAAATCACTCGAGAAAATTTTTGACTTCTTTTCTTGTCAATATGTCTATAGGGAAAGGAATAAAGAAGCGGACAGGGCTTCGAAAAAGGGCACATACATGGAGATAGGCCACTGGAATATCACAGAGTCCATAAATGAACAAACACAGGAACAACAAAGAACTTTTTTGTAAATGAATGTAATTCTACAAGATTTTGGATACAAAATCTATGAAGGATACTATGCAAACTGAGGACTGTACTCAGTACACTGTAGCATTACAGATTTTTTGGGAATGACTATGTAAAATCCCACGGGATGAAGAAGAAAGAACCATCCGATATAAAGTATGTAGACATACTATATCACAAGAATACACCAGAAGGTGTATCTACAAAATGTAATTTTGATTATCATAATGAAAATTACACTTTTTTCTGAGGAAAAAAACAACAACAATATAACTAGAATAATCACCACAATAACACTGAAATGAGATGAGAATAACAACAGAAATATCACTTTGATTATGAGAGCAATGTTCACGGGCCTCTTCGAGGGGGAAACCTCCAGTCGAGCAGAGCTCTATTACAATAATCTCCAAGGTAGGGTTCTCATACCCTCAACTCCTATTTATACTAAATATATCTATCAAAAGAAGCATCTAGAGGAAGATCCTTCTAGAAGCAGAAGCTTCTATTAGGTCTTCTTACATTCGACTTATTCTATTTTATTGCAAGGCCTTATTAATATTGGCATTTATTACATCCGAATATATTGTTCTACCTATGTGCGGGTTAGGACCCTAACATGTCCTCCCCCTTAAAAACAACCTTGTCCTCAAGGCTTGAGATGTGGAATTTCTGCAGAATTGTAGCTAGTTCCCAAGTGGCATCTGCTGGAGTTGTATCTTTCCACTGGATTAACACTTCCTTGATGGTTCTCTGATGCAGGCGACACTCACACTGGTCCAAAACTATTTGTGGATGTAGCGAAATGGATCCTTCTTCGGCTAACTCAGGAAGGTTGGTTTGAATTTGGCACTTAGTTCTGATCACCTTCTTTAAGCAGGAAACATGAAAAATAGGAAGTAGCTTCGAATGACTGGGCAAAGCTAACTGATAGGCCACCGGTCCCACATGCTTGAGAATTGTATAAGGACCATAAAATTTGGGCGCTAGCTTCTGACAATGCTCGGCCTTGAGGGAATTCTGCTTGTAAGGTTGTAGGTGAAGAAACAACTGATCCCCTTCTTCAAATAGACGTTCAGAGCGACCTTGATCTGCTTGTTTCTTCATGCAATTTTGTGCCATGACCAAATTATCTTTGAGGATACGGAGAATAGCCTCTCGAACTGTAAGTGTTTTGTCAACCACCTAGACCTTCGAGGCACCAGGTAAGTATGAGAGAACTGAAGGTGGCTTCTATCCATATACCTCTTCAAAAGGAGTCATGCATGTAGTTGTATGGTATGAAGTGTTGTACCACCATTCAGCTAGGGGTAACCATTGAGCCCATTGATTTTTCTTTTTCGAGGCAAAATACCTCAAATATGTTTCCAAACACTTGTTGACAACCTCTATTTGACCATTAGTCCGGGGATGATAAGTTGTATTGAGATGCAATTGGGTGCCTTGTAGCTTGAACAATTCTTGCCAAAAATTGCTTGTGAAAGTTGGGTCGCGATCAGAAACAATAGCGTGTGACATGCGATGAAGCTTGAAGACATGATCCATGAAAATTTGAGCCATCGTGGATGTTGTAAACGGGTGTTGAAGAGCACATAAATGAGCATACTTGGAAAGGCGATCAACAACCACCATGATGACTGATTTATTTCCTGATTTGGGTAAGCCTGTAATAAAATCCATAGAGATGTCCTTCCAAATAGCAAGTGGAATCGGGAGAGGTTATAGTGTGCCCGAAGATTTGACTGTTTCTCCCTTATTACGTTGACACACATCACATTCAGTGAAAAAATTATGAATGTCCTATTTCATATCATCCCAGAAAAAAGAACGTTTGACCCTATCATAGGTTTTGGTGAACCCGGAGTGCCCCGCTGTCGGTGTAGCATGAAGCTCAGAAATTACCATGGATTTAAGCTTTGACTGTTTACTTAAATACAAATTGCCTTTGTATCGAAGCTCATCATGGAGCCAAGAGTACCTTGGGGGAGCTGGAGCACTGGACTGCAATTGTTGGATCAACTGCAAACTTTTGGGATCTTGTAGCAATTCCTAGCGAACGGCTTGGAGCCAATATGGTACAATGAAGGAAAGAGAAAAAATGGGTCCTTCATCTTCATATTTGCAGGAAAGTGCATCCGCAACCACATTTTCTTTGCCTTTCTTGTAAACGATCTCATAATCATAGACAAATAACTTAGTTACCCATTTTTGTTGCTCTAGGGAGGAAATGCGTTGTTCCAGAAAATACTTGAGGCTTTGATGGTCTGTCTTAATTTGGAAGCATTGCCCCAATAGATAAGGGCGCCACAAATCAACGACATGTAGAATAGCCAACATTTCCTTTTCATAGATAGATTTTCCCAGATTTCTTTTAGATAGTCGCTTGATGGTAAAGGCCAAAGGCCGACCCTCTTGCATAAGGACAACACCAATTCCTTTCCCTGAAGCATCACATTCCAAGACAAAGGTCTTTGTGAAATCAGGAAGGGCCAGGACTGGAGTGGTGCACATGGCCACCTTCAAGGTTTGAAAATCTTGAGCAGCAGCTGGATTCCAAGTGAAAGAGTTCTTTTTTAGGAGAGTAGTGAGAGGTGCTGCAATATTTCCGTAATTCTTAACAAACTTGCTATAATAACCTGTTAAGCCCAGAAATCCACACAAGCTTTTGAGAGTCTTTGGGTGAGGCCAGTCTTGCATAGCTTCAATATTTTTAGGATCCACCCTGACGCCGTCTTTTCCAACCAGATGACCCAAGTACTCTACTTCTAAGGCGCCAAAAGCACGTTTAGATTGTTTTAGGAAAAGTTGGTGTCGAGAGAGTAGATGGAGAACTCGATCCACATGAGCAAGATGTTCTGTCTAGGTCTTGCTATAGATGAGGATATCATCAAAGAAAACTAAGACAAAATGATGAAGAAAAGGATGGAAGACATGATTCATGAGGCTTTGGAAGCTGGAGGGGGCATTACACAAGCCAAAGGGCATGACCAAAAAATCATAGTGGCCCTCATGAGTTCTAAAGATAGTCTTGGGAATGTTTGCCTCTTTCATATGTATCTGGTGATAGCCCGAACGAAGGTCAAGTTTAGTAAAGAATTAGGCACCACTTAGTTCATCCAAGAGGTCATCAATGATAGGAATGGGGAATTTTTCTGTAATGGTAAGTTTGTTGAGGGCACAGAAGTCAGGACACATTCGCCAAGAAGCTTCTTTCTTTAGGACCATGACTACAGGAGAAGAGTAGGGGCTCGTACTAGGGCAGATAACGCTTGCATTAAGGAGTTCCTGGACCATTTTCTCAATTTCATTTTTTTGGGAAAAGGGGTGACGATACTGACAAATACTGGGAGGAAGGCTTCCGGGTACAAGGGGAATGGAATGATCATGAACACCATGTGAAGGAGGGAGTCCCTGGGGAGTGGAAAATACCACTTGATGTTTAGAAAGGATTTCTTGGAGGTCTTGCGGCACCGAGGGTGTTTTTGTTGCTTGTATGGCATGGAGTTGAGAAATAACACCAAAATGACCCTTTTTGAGCAACTTTTCCATGCAATGGGAACTAATGATCTTAGGTGAACTTGTGGTGATGCCTTGGAACTTATATTGGTGGCACTCCTGGTCAAATTGCATGGTTAATTCCTTAAAATCCATGAGAATGGGACCCAAATTCCTTAGCCAGTCTGCACCCAACACAATGTCACAACCGCCCATGTCGATAGAAAACATATGAGATTTTAGGTGGTAGTCACCAATTTGGAGACACACCTTTTCACAATGCCCTGCATGTTTCATGGAGCCACCATTGGCAATAATGATTTGGAAATTATTGACTTCATGGATGTAGCAATGAGTTTCTTGGGAAATGCAACGATGAATAAAATTATGGGTGCTTCCACTATCAACCAGAATGATGACCTTCTGATGCTTGATGTAACCGATTAGCTTGAGGGTTTGGGGAGCGGAGAATCCAGTGAGAGCATTGAGGCAAATGACCGGTTCTACTTCTGGAGGGTCTGAGGGAGGGGTTATGTCAGGGGTTTCAGGTGACTCAGAAACAAGGGGAGTTTCAATATCCTCTTCTGAAATATCCTCGAAGATGGCGATAAACAACTTTTGTTCCTTACACTTGTGGCCCGGGAAATATTTGTCATCGCAATTATAACAAAGGCCTTTGAGTTGGCGTTCAGCCATTTCAGCCCTGGTCAATTTTTGGATCTTTAGTGGAGTGGAGGGAGTAGTGGGATTTACTGGTTTAGGGTGAGGGATAAAGGAGGGTTTCCGGTTTTGAGAAGATACAACCTGTTGTGCTTCTTTATCTCTTTTAGTAGCCTCCACCCAACTCCGAGGTCGAGCCATGAGGACATGGGCCCAAATCTCATCCTTGAGGCCACTTATAAAACATTCTTGTAAAAAATCATCATACATGCCCTCTGTCTGAAAAGCCAGTCACTCAAAGGAAGCTATAAAGTCTTCCACTGTTCCTGATTGTTTCAACTTTGTCAAACAACCCAAATGGTTGGTGTCAGTGTCAAAGCGTTCATAAAGCTTGGCCACAAAGTGCGTCCAAGCAATATACCCTTGATGAGAAGTTTTTCTCCATTGCCACCATTGCCAACGTTCTTGATCTAGATGGATAACACCATACCGGAGTTTGGCCAAGTCCTCTATAATGCCGTATAAAGAGAAATAATGTTCCATTTGTGTTACCCAACTAGTGGGGTCCGAACCATCAAATTTGGTCACATCCACCCGCGGAAGGTGTAGGTCACGTTGAAAGTGATGGTTCTAAAAGTTATGGGAATGAGAGGAATGTTCAACTTTAGTATGTGGAAGTGAGAAAGAGGAAGGGTTATCTGTAGGGATATGCAGTTTGGTGCAAAGTGCCAAAAAGACAGATTCAAGCTGGGTGTTGAGGTCTTGTTTGATTTCCTCCATTGAGGACTACATGGTTGTATTGATGGAGGAAACATTGGCACTGAGTTGTTTCACTTTTTGTTGGGTCTCGATGAGACCTGATTGCAAGGTGTTGAAGCGAGATTCCAAGTCTTGGCTACAGGTATGGGCCATGAGGATGGGGGAACTAAAAAGGGGTGGGCGGGGTCAAACATTTTTCCAAAAAATGATATGTATGAATGTGATAAGGGCGAAGAAATGAATCCAATGGAATAGGTCTCAAATAATGGTGAAAAAATTTCCAGACTTTTTTTTTACGCATGTGGAGTTATACTTCGGTCTGAGGAATACTGTAGAGAGGAAATGCCCAAATTCTTAACCAGAAAGAAATGTGTATTTACTTGGCAACCCGAACACAGTTGTGCGGCAATAGATCTTGTCTGTTTTAATTTGTTTATGTTTCTATCCCCAAGGGTTCTACAGACAAGGGTTTGCCCTGTGCTATAACTCTCTGATATACGTGCGGGGTCCAACAATAGTACTCGGCCCAATATCTCAGGGCACTAACTAAGGAGGATAGACCGTACCCTTAGCGGTACTACCCGACTACCCAGGTACTAGAGAGTATCTTCTCGAGTGTTGTTCTTGGTGGAACTATAGCAGTCAAGCGACCGATCAATTTATCTAAAGAGGGCTTCGGGAAATATAGGTCGATTCGTACACAAGTGTTGTCTGATGCGCTACCACTCGAAGGGGTACCAATAGGGGTTACAAGGGTGGCCAATAGATGTGCGCTTAAGAACCACTTGTATTTCCTGCATGTATGAATCCCTCAACCGCGAGTTTATGCGCGTAACGATAGATATCTGTGGCTTAAAGACGTCGGAATACGTCTCCACCCAGAAAAAAATTTTACCCACAATTTCTGCCAAGGAAAGTGCTTTGATACCACTTGTAATATACCAGATATAAAAAGTATGCAGAACAAAAATAAAATGCTAGAAATGGTAGAATAACAACAATATAACCAGAATAATCACCACAATGACACTGAAATGATATAAGAATAACAACAGAAATAAAACTTTGATTCCGAGAGCAATGTTCACGGGCCTCTTCGAGGGGGCAACCTCCAGTTGAGCAGAGCTCTATTACAATAATCTCCAAGCTAGGGTTCTCATACCCTCGACTCCTATTTATACTAAATATGTCTATCAAAAGAAGCATCTAGAGGAATATTCTTTTAGAAGTGAAAGTTTCTATTAGGTCTTCTTACATTCGACTTATTCTATTTTATTGCAAGGCCTTATTAATATTGACCTTTATTACATCCAAATATATTGTTCTACCTATGTGTGGGTTAGGACACTAACAAAACCTTTATAGTCAAAGAAGCAGAGTAACTGGATGAAAAACTGATAAAGAAAGTAAGATGTGATCAACATAAACTTACTATAATGGTCTCTCTCCTATTTTAATTTCTTGTTATTGTCCTTTTATTCTCCTCGTTGGTGGTTATAGGAACCATCTCAACTGTTGTTTCTTGGAATTCTTTAGTTAATTTATCAATTGCCTTCTTAAACCAATCTTCAATGTAAGTTTTCATTCGTGCAACATTTATTTCATGCCTAATTTTGATATTAAACAATTCACCTAAATCTCTTAGGTCATGAGAAATGCCATGTATTGCCTCCTCGATATATTGATTTTTCATAGAATAATAAACCAACCAATTATCTATCTCTTCTTCTCCATATTCAGTTATGCTATTACATTTCTTAGTCGATAATCATTTTAATATCTCCACCTGTTCATCAAATTGTTGCCTTGTCATAAACATTGAATTGAAAATTAACTTGGGTTATTGCACCTCATCAATTCTTCCTGCCAAATCCATCTATGTGAGTCTTCTGAATAATTTTTATCTTTTCACTGTGGCTTTGTTGCATGCTTGGACAATGTTATTCAAAGTCTTTATCTTTTCTTTCCAACATGCATTCAATTGTTTAATTCGACTTGGAGAAGGCAGATCATCTTCACTCCTTTTCAATTCTATCATGTTTGAGAATTTTATCCCAAATGGTAAAACATCATCTGTGTAGAATCCTTCTTCATTCTTTAAATAAGCTTGGAGATATTCTTGAAATGCATGTGCCCTTGAACTGAAATAAACAATATTTTTTGATACCTCCCATGCTTTTATTATCAATGACATTCTCTTTTTAATAATTTTATCAACATAACTTCGGACCGTTGTGAGCAAACTAGAAGATCCCTTTAATTTAATACCAGATGTAGTTGGTTTAACCATTGTCAAAGGACTGGCCAAGATTGGAAGGGGCATCAAGGCAGTTTCCAATTCTTTGATCTTCTCCTTTAATTTGGCATTCTCAGCCATTAAACCATCAATAGAGTCGTCGAGCATGTCCCCGGTTTCCCTATGGATTTTGGAAATTTGGGACGGTCTCATATACTTGAGGTCGACCTATGAGTGGGACTTTCCCGTTTTATTCTTTTGGTCACCTCTTTCTACAATCAAATTTTTAGATTCTTTATAAAAAACAACACTTTGAAAAGTGAAGGATTCTTCTTCACTAAAGGTCTCATTTCCAATGATTTCCAATAAAGAATCTTGTTGAGCCATATTTTCCGGCTGTTCTATTGCATAAAATATTTTTTCAATATCTACTTCTAGTTCCATATCCTCCAAAGAAAAGCTTTGGATGTCATTTTCTACAAGATTATCTTCTTCCTCTTACACTAAATTTTTTCTTTTCTTTCTCATGGGCAACTTGTGTGAACTCTTAATTTTTTCGGGGGAGGATTCTTGTCTCCCCCTCCATTGAAACTATTGTTGAAAACCTTTCTAACTAGGTGGGCCACTGGAGCACTGCTCCTGGATGTAGTATTCTTAGGAGCAACGACTTGAGATTGAGCACTTCTTTCACTAGGACCTTTTCCCCTTTGCTTGTAAATATCATTACTGCTAAGTAATGTTTCTAAATCGCCAACATTATTGTTACGGAAATATTCCCCCGTGTATAGGTTAACTTTCCCTTGGATTACAGACCCCTAATACAAATACAGAAAAACAAAATTGGACACCAACATTCCTTTGAATTTAGTTTAACTAATCAGAAAGAGAGAGAGGGAGAAAATGTGTGATGCACCTAGTTTCAAAGTTTTCCCTTGCTGCTTCCAATCCAAGCTTGATATCCAAACTCCTTGACACACCTTGATACCTGCAATGCAATAGAAAGAAAAAAAGAGAAACAAAGAACTCTTACTCTACAAGATTAGATCAAACAAATTCATCTACAAAGATTGAAGGAACAATAGACAAGCACGTGCAAGAATACACAAGCTTGAAGGAAATAGGCCAAGTATATTAAAATGAGAATCCAAAGAGAATACTTACAAACATGGATGATGATGCAACACTCCTCCAAGCTCTCCTCATCCATACCCTTGCATGAACCCCATGATCATAAGTATGATATCTCCAAGCTTCCTCCTTTCTCCAGAATCAAAGGTTTTATACCTCTAATCTTCCTTCTTTTCTCCATAGAAATCCCTCATTATATAGGATTTGGAGGCTTAACCACCATGGAGAAGATCACTCATTAGATCCACTAAAATGGGATCTCCAAGATTTTTAGGGAGAAAATATATCTCAAGGATTTTAGGGAGAAAATATCTCTCAAGGATTTTAAGGAGGAAATATCTCTCAAGATCCACCAAATTAGGATTTTTGTTTGAGAAAATATATCAATCATCCATGAGATTCTCAACCTCTCCTTGAGATTATGAAAATAAATGTGAGGTGGATTCTGACACTAAATTAATTTTATTTTTATGAATATTAATAATTAATTCATGTGCACATAGTATTTTGACCTTCATATAATATATTTCTCCTCCACATTGACTAGGGATTGTGACAAATGTTATTTCATGGTGTCAAGGTGTATGAAACACTTAGCAAGGTGCATATGACACTTTTACGACACTTGTGACACTTAGGGTGAGGTACTTAAGTGTGACATTTTGATGTGTAACATATTGCCCCCCAAAGTGTGAGGCCAGAAGAGAAATTGATGGCCGAAACACTTTACAATTCTTCAATGCAAGGGTGTGGAGTTGGAGAACCTGGTAGAAACTGCAAACAATCATCAAACAATATTAATATATGTTCCATTTCCGAGGCAGGCATACCTATGCTCAAAATACGAGATAGTTCAAAGAATGTTCGTCGACCAATACACTGCGGATCCATGAAAAATACAGACTAAGGATATGGCCACCGGAGATATAATGTGGATCCATACCTCCATGACATGAACTGATTGTAGCCATGAAAAATACACAGTGGAGCTACGAGATGATAAAACATAGCCACGAACCAATACAATGTGGATGTATGTCA
>JASDQU010817794.1:22233-35747 GCA_032191745.1 Picea mariana
TCAGAGGTCAATGATGTAAACCTATTGTTATAAGTGAGGAGGCCTGCCATTGAGGCATGCAGGTCCTAAGGTACTAACTGGTTTCTAAGTCTAATTCTCGGGTGATGTGTTGAATTTGACAAAAAAAGACTTGTCGAAGGAGGGCCTTGATGTATCCCCTATCATCGACATGAAACTGACATAGGAAAGTGATGTAAGATGGTGAATCAAATGAGTATGGACTGACATAGGAAATGGAACTCGAAATACTGCAAATGGATGGTTTGAAGTGAAACTTCCCTTGAACATGATGAGGCGCGAAAACTAACTTGGAAACATGGACTCGACGAGTACCAAGAATGTAATGTGACGACAATAAGAGCACTCTTAAACTGGAAAAAAAAGTATGGTGACACATGGAATTGGTATGACTTAGAGGAAAGTGGATTACCCAATTGTAATACGAGACACAAACATGTGGCATGTTCAAGGGAAACAATAGCTGCCATAAAGGATTCCCAAAAACTTAACCCACTTCCTTCAAAGTTTCCCCCACCCAGATAGATGACTACCTCTTTTTCATTTAACAAGCTCGAGGAGGGTAACACATGCTCAATATAAATTACCTTCGGTAAGTTCCTCTTCCTTTATTTAACGAACTGGAAGAAGTAAGGGTTTTTTCCCATATGGGTCCTTCAATGTATAGTTTAGCGAGTCTAGAGAAGGAAAAATCAGTGGTTTTTCATGTTTAGAGAGTCTAAAAAGAACTTAAAGGTGACTCCATGGATGAATTTTTCATAAATTTAGTCTCACAAGCTCGAAAAAAGTGTAAAACAATATAGGGGAGAACTCTTCTAATCATGCTTGATTAGAGTGTTCATTTTTTGTAATTAGTCTAGCGAGGCCGAAAAAAGATAAAAAACCACTCGAAAGATGCCCTTTCAAACCTTTTAATGAGTGTGAAAGGAATCAAGATCACTCGACAATCTTTTCATGTTTAAAGAGTCTGAAAAGAGCTTAAAGAAAACTCCAGTGGGTTCCTTTTTCATATAACCTTTACAAGTCTGAAAAAGTGATAAAAGTATAATCAGTCACATTCTCATGTATTTACGAGCATGACAAAGAACAAAGACTAATATCATAATTGGTTTCATTTTTACACAAGCTTGAAACAAAATTAAACTATGCTTGTAATTTACCAACGTAAATTCCAAAGGTTTTGAGAGATACCCATGGATGGTTGGTACTCTTCCCCCATCTTGAAAAACTTGCAGCTTAACTCCAGAATGATAATCAAAGGATGGAGACATGTCTCCCAAGCTTTGTTTCATTTGTCAATGCTTATATTGTCACCGATTTCTGTACCAGATGGAGGAAAAAAGGTCAACTGAAAAAGGCAGATGAAAGGAAGGTTCAAATACTAGACCTAACGAAAGACTCGACTTGACATCTATGAGCTCTAGCTAAAGACTTGACTCGATATCTACAAGATCTAGTGAAAAGACTTGACTTGATAGGAGAGGTGACTTTTTCATTTTTTAACGAGCTTGACACATGAAAAAAACTATGCTCATGTCTCTGGGTTCAATCCCCAAATTTATTTTCATTTTTTAATGAGTTTTCTACAGAGAGGAAAACTATGCTTGTAGCTTTCGTTTCATTTTTTAACGAGCTTTCCATAGAGAAGAAAAACTATGCTCAAGACCTCTATTTCATTTTTTAAAGAGCTTTCCACAGAGAAGAAAAACGATGTTCAAGACCTATGTTTCATTTTTTGACGAGCTTTCCACATAGAAGAAAAACGATGTTCAAGACCTATGTTCTATTTTTTGATGAGCTTTCCACATAGAAGAAAAACTATGCTCAAAACCTATGTTTCATTTTTTAATGAGATTGCTATAGAGAGGAAAACTATGCTCGTAGCCTCTCCTTGATGATGGATTCCAAGAGGACAATTCTCTAGAAGGAATACATGCCAAGGGACAAACGTCAGCCATGGCTTCTAGGAGATCTTCGCTAGATGGAAGAAAAACACTCAGTAAGGAATACATGTTGACGACGTTGATAATGGTAGGGAGATCTATCTCTAATATCCCTATCGAAGAGATGACCATGTCAACTATCATATCTAAGTTAGGAGAAGGGAGATATTCCCTCTCGTGCGGGGTTGAACACATGGGGCAGGTAATTACATAATTGACCTGCGGCGGGGTGAACATCGTTGGAACGTATGGACCATTCAGAGAAAGAGGATGGTTGACCATTAGATGAGGGTCAATGAATGAAAGCTGGTCGATCATTACTACATTTACGTTGTGAGGGAAACATATCACTCCAAAGAGAGTGGACACAAAAGATCTCATAACATAGACATAGTCTTGCCCGAGGAGAAGATTAAAGTCCAAGGGGTTGTGAATTACCGTCACATCGACGTAGAACGTTTTTCCTCCCAANTATTCTAAGTCATGGACATAAGCTGTGGGGAACCAAAATCTTGCCAAACATTCAGAGATAAGATGCTAACAGAAGCACCTTCATCTATTATAGTGTTAATAATATTCCTATCAAAAACTTGCACGGTGATTTGGAAAGGCATGTAAGAAGGAAGAAGGGGTTCTATCAAATGATTCCAATTAATAGAAATCATCTGAGTGCTTGAATGAGGTGCCATTGGGATAGGCATAGTGCCCCCTTATCCGGGTGAATCAATATTCACGAGGTAGACATGAGCGACATCCTCACCCTTTGAATGAGGAGTGGGATCGATTGATGATAGAACCAGATCAAATACTTTGGTTGCACTCTTCAAGGGAGGAGTGGGATCGATCGATGAAGGAACTGGGTCAACCACTTTGGAACTCTTCAGATGAAGAGTGGGGCTGATCAATGATAGAAATGGATTAGTCATTTGGGTTTCACTTTTCAGATGAAGAGTTGGGATGATTGATTATAGAACTGGATCAACTACTTGGGTTAGTGGTTCAATCGAGGATGAAACCAGATTGACCACCTGATCAACTGAACTGATCGGGGATGGAACTAGATTGACTAGTCCATCAACTAATGATGGTTCAGAAAATATCTTATGATAACCAGTTGGAAGTTGAATCTTTTCCAAAAGATAATAAGCCTCGTCCATAAGAGGAAAAAGGTGAGACTAATGATCACCTTCGCATAACATACAAGGAAATTTGATAGTTCTATTATTCTTACCAACCTTAACACCACTAGTTGATGGGGTGTCACTAGCATGTTCAGCAGGGGCTAATGATGTGGAAGATCACATTTCTAAGACCTTGGGGAGACCAGGTAAATCCATCAGAAAGTGGTCACCCTTACAAAGCTTGTAAGGGAATTTGGGGTTAGGATCCTTCTTTTTAGACTTATCGACTTTTCAACACTCCCAATACAATTAACAGTAGCTGGTTTCTCGGATCCAACATGACCTGATGCATTTGGAGGTTTGGTATCTTTCTGATTCTTCTTCTTCTTCCCCTTCTGTTTCTTCTTCTTCTTATCAACCTGGCTACTTTATTTAGAGCTTTCACTAGGCGAAGAAGGAAGAAGGGAAGGAGACCTGACTGGTGAAGAAGGAAAAAGGTCGACATGAGGTTGATTTGTGGGTGGTGTGCTTACATATGAAGCATTAGGTGCATTCGAAGCACTGAGAAAAGTCAAGATCACCGGAGTGGGGAAAAACCAAACTGGTAACTCAACGATGAGTCCTGGAAGACTCAGTGTGGAAATGCACAGAGGAACAACATTTCCAAAAGAAGGAAAGGAGAAAGGTTCTTTGTGAAAATGGGTTCCTTCATTGGTACTCCCAAGAATCGACACCATTGATACTGACTCAACCTAAGGTCCACTAAGGAAAACAAACAACACACACTACAAATCTAAGAAACAAACAATCAAACAAACCTTCCCACAATGAAACCACTAGTTGGTGATGAAATCCAATATCATGAGATCAATATAGGAAGGGGCTGGGATAGAGTAGGTGGATCAGTTACGTTGGAGACCTATTTAACAGACTTACACCTTGGTGCAACTTCCCACGTGGTTTTACCCGTGGGTGTACTCTCCAAGGAGCCCAAGTGAGTTTGACCAACTTCTGACCTAGTTACGGTGAAGACTCCCCTTCACCGTCACCTTGTGTATCAACCCTACAAATATAGGCCACTAATGTTACCAAATAGCATTCATCCTTCGAGTTGGTACAGTCGACAGTCAGGATAGGACGTATGGGCAGTACAATAAGTCTAAAATTCTTCAAGAGAATTGAAGACAAGTGGACCAGAATACTACTGAGAACCCCAGACAGATTCAGGATTCACGAAGCTCTGAGACCAAATGAAACCAATCGTTTCTCAGAAAGAACCCCCAATATACGATCTTTCTGCTACGTGGGCTAAGCTTCAGAGAGGAAATATCTGTCGCTCTCCCACACGTGACCTTGTGTTTAACCCATGTGTGAGAGGGGGATCTTGACTATGCTTATACGAACAATTGGATTTACCACTCCCTAGCACACGATTATATGTTTGTCTGATGGATTTGGAAAGTTATCCTCGCAACCTATTCCAAATCCCTACAATTTAAGATAATGTAGGTTAGCTACCAGATAATATAAAAGTGTCTGATCAATTTTATAAGTGCTTCATTTTAGGGATGTTGTTTACTCAAGGGTGCGAAAGTGAAAATTATGATGTTTTAGACACAACTCCAAAAGAATGAAGAATAATGAGATGAAAATCTTTTTCTTCAACGAATCCTACATATGGGATGGAGAAGAGGTTCAACTTTCTTCAACAAAAACACCCAATTCCCAAATGCAATTTTCTAAATGTAATCTACTACACTACCCAAAAGCAAGAATGCAATTATCTTCTTTATTTGATTGTAAAAGAAAGCAAATGCAAATCTTTTAATGCCTCATTACTTTCAATCAAAATGAAAGAGTTAGATGCAGATACAAAAGACACGAAGGAAAAATATTTCAAACAAACAATGCACTCAAAGGATAACGAGTACTGAGAGAAGCAAGTATGATAACTCGTTCAATCAAGAACTCAAAGATGCAAAAGAGAAAGAAGATAAACACTCGTGGAAATCCTCAAACAAAGAGCAACAAGAAACATAAATCAAGATAGGTTATCATAAGAGTCCTAATCATCCAGAAAAGTGAGATGTTTCAAACGAATACAAGAAGGATCAATACCAAGAAACCATTGCAAAACTTAGTTGATGAATAGTCCTAAATAGTCAAGCAATATGAAAGCTTTACAAGACGAAGATCAGATAAAATCTAAAGGAAAAGAGAACCAAGGGATCATGTTAACCCAAGGGGACCACAACTAAGAGAAATTTTGTAGACTCAAAGGATAAACATAAATGAGTGATAAATCTTCAACTCTTAGAAAAACAAAGTCAAGAGTATTCAAAGGTCTTTGAGCAACAATCCCCTTAGGGTTAGACTGAGAAAAAGTAAGTAGAAAGGGGCGGAAAAACCTAGAAAAGGAGATCAATGCTTATGTTTCCAAATGGATGTTGATTAATTGGGTTGGTTGTCATTGATGTCAACCCTTCAAAAAAGTCCGGTAGCATAAGGTTTGGGTAATGGACCCAAGTTTGTTTGATGTATAATGGTATGAGTTTTGATATATTTGTAGGTAAGACTATTCTAGATGGATAGTACATGTCATACCATTTCTAGTGGTATGTGGAATGTCACATAACTCCTCACGGTTTGAGAGTTATGGCCTTACGAATTTGGAGGACCCTCATATGTTGGCTTGAAGCCCCAAAAGGTCAAAGAAGTCAAAGTTCTTGCAAAGAAGAAATTATTTAAATAATAAAGTGAAGTGACAAAGTAAAAAAGGAGAAGTGACAAAGTAAAAAAGGATTATTTAAATAATAAAGTGAAGTGACAAAGTCAAAGATGATTATTTAAATAATAAAGTGAAGTGACAAAGTCAAAGAGGATTATTTAAATAATAAAGTGAAGTGACAAAATCAAGGAGGATTATTTAAATAATAAAGTAAATGGAGAACTTTCTAATTATGAAAAGTTGTTAGAAGTGGGTTAGCCCTAAAATAAGGAAATTGAGTTAAGATGGTTAAAAGGTAACCCCTTGAGGAAGCTACATGAAAGTATAAATAAGAGGCAAGGCTCTCTCATTTTAATCACACTTGAGCATATTGAATATCTACAAGGTGAATGAGGTAACCAAAATATATCTAAGCCAAATTTCAGAGGGAAGATGAAGTAAAGAAGGCCGAAATTCAAGGGAGGATAAATTATTTTAATGATGCTTTCTAAGGTATGTTATTTACAGGTCATCTTACCATTTTTGCAATAATTTTTTTTCTAGAATGACTTAGACCGTGAAATTGGGAGGTCATTGAGGAAACATATCCAAGTAGTTTTGGTACAAATTTCATCTCATGGGTCGTTGTATTTTTGGAGTTACACTCCATGGAAAATATGGTTTGTAGCTAGTCCTGAAACTAGTCTAAAACGAGTGTTTCGGGTAAAAACATCATAACTTATTCATAACAGACCCAAATTCAGTAAGACCAAATCTATTGGTTAGAGTACAGTCTATAGTATTCTGTGTACAATTTTCGGTTCCATACAACAAATATTCTGTGTTGGGCACGCTCTACAAGTTCGCTCTCTAGAATAAGCCAAAATTCAACAAGGAATGCCATTTTTTCTATAAATGATTTTCTGAGAGGTTCCAAGTAGTGACACATGGAGGAATTGCATAAAAAACAATGAAGAACATTGTATGTTATTTTAAGATCTTTATTCATTATAGGTACATAGTTATGATTATTTCAAGTTAGGGTTGTTGACTAATCCAAAACTAGTCATGTGAGACTAAAGTAAAGTTTGATGAAAATGCAAGTTGAGGTATAGGTTGGTGCATGTTTGATGCACTTGTTTATGGTACAAGTTTATTACGGGTTGTTTGGTACAGGTTGGTGCATGGTTGATTCACTTGTTTATGATACAGGTTGATTACAGGTTGAGGTACATGTTGATTCATAGTTCATGTTAATGGTACAGGTTGTTTAGTGCAGATTGATAGGTACAGGTTTACAAAAGTATATCTCATAGTGATAGTGTGATAGTGGTTCCATCATTCTACTTATACTTCAGGCCAATTGGACGAGGCAATGATAGGTGGTTGTAGCCACCTTCCGGTTGTAGCCAGAAAACATAGGGGGTTGTAGCCTCCTTCTGGTTGTAGCTAGAGAATTGGGGAGTTGGAGCTTCCCCTAGGTTGTAGCCTGAGAAACTAGGGGGATGGAGCCTCTTTCTAGTTGTAGCTGGAAAACAAAGGAAGTTGGTACTTCCAATGAATTTAATTCTTCAAGACATAGAAGAAAAAACATTACGTGGTTTTCTCCCGCTTTGGGTTTCCACATAAAAACACTGGTGTATTGTGTATGTGTATGATTGTTCATTTGTTCATTTACTTTTCAAATATTGGATGATAATGCTACATTGATATAAGAATTGTATTATATGGTTAAAAAGGATTAGATTGCTTTATTACTGATTCACCCCCTTCTCATTAATCCAACAATTGGTATTAGAGAAAGTTCCTTCAAAAATCAGTTTAACCATTGAAAGGTAGATCATGGAGAGCAACAACATGTATAAAAATGGAATACCACAGTTTGATGGACAAGAGTATGCATTTTGGAGCATAAGGATGAAGACATATATATAGGCATAGAGATTTGAAACTTGGCAATCAATTGTAGATGGATACACAACACCAACAATTCCGCCAACAAATGACAAAGCAATGAAACTTGGTCATAATAATTCCAAATCCACAAATGCACTTATGAATGGTCTTGGAGAATTGGTATTCACCAAAGTTGCACATTGTAAATCCGCTAAATAGATTTGGGACAAACTTTGAAATATTTATGAAGGAGATTCAAAAGTCAAAGCAACAAATCTTCAAACTTATAGAGGTTAGTTCGAACAACTAAATAAGAAGGAAGATGAGAACATTGTAGCTTACTTTTTACGAGTCGATGAAATAGTAAATGCAATCTTGGTATTGGGAGAAGAAATCAAAGAATCTGTAATTGTTCAAAAGGTACTAAGATATCTTCCTATGAGATTTGACCCTAAGATATCAACACTAGAAGAAAGAGTAGATCTAAACCCAATAAGCATGGACGAACTACATGGAATATTCACAGCATATGAAATGAGAACTGAACAGGAAAATCCAGATATAAAAGAAGCAGCCTTCAAAGCATCCAAAAGGTCAAAGAAAAAGGGAAGGCAAAAAGAAAAAGAACATAGTAGCAGTAGTGACGTATCGGAAGATGATGAAGAAGCTACCAACTTTGTCAGAATATTGAACAAGGGAATCAACGACAGGTATAGAGTTTACTTAAATAGAAAACAAACATATAAAGGCAAAATAACCACAAAGAAAGTTTTCAAGAAAAGCTTATGCACCAAAGAAGACATCTCATCATCAAATGAAGATGAAGTCAGTGACAGTGAGACATAAAGAGTCCTATTCATGGAAGTAGAAGACTCTGATAAAGAAGACTTTGAAGAATAATATGAAGAGGCCAAATAAGAATATGAAGAGGCAAACATTGACTACCGAGAAGAATTGTTGTGTGCCATAGAAGTTATCAGAAGAGAAAAGAAGAAAAACAAGAAACTATAAGCGAAACTAGACAAGAAATAAGATACTGAGGAACTAGAACAAATGATCACAAATTTGAAGGTTCAAATTGAAGAAGATAAAAGAATTGAAGAAGAACTCAAAGAACATCTAGAAGGAAGAGACAAAATCATTGGAATTTTGGAAGCAGAAATTGTCACATTAAGAAAGGATCTTCAAAAGAAAAATATGTAGAACAAGTCAAAAGTTTTGAATGACATTATCGGCAGTCAAAAACCTCATCATGACAAGTCCGGACTTAGATACAATCAGACAGAAAAGGGATCAAGGTCCAAAACAAAAGAACAAGAAAAATCTCCAAAAGGCTATGCAGAAACAATCAAAGGGGATAGGAAGGTCTACAAAGAAAATTACAGGGACACTCCTCCACCGAGAAGATTCAGGTTTCAGAATCAATGACTGACATAAATAGATAGGACTCAAGAAGAAGAAGGATTCATAAGAGTACCTCCTTTCAGAATATCTTCAACTCCCAGGTATCAAACTATCTTTTTTGGTTTATGTTATGCATGTAATAATTTTGGACATAAAGCTATGAATTGCAGAGCTAACAACAGAACATAAACAACTTTGAAAGTCATAAACAAAAGGGTTATCCAAGAAGGCCTAGTGAAAAACNGTCACAGACATGAACCTCGAAAAAGGACATGGATAAGAAAGCAGAATCAATATAGCAATGAAGAATGCATACTCTCTCTACAAGCTAAACAGAAGAAACATGGTTGGTATGTTGACAATGGATGTTCAAAACACATGACAGGTGATAGAGACAAGTTTCTTACATTAAGAAAGGAAAGAGATGGATCAGTCTCCTTCGAAAATGATGATTCAACTAAAATCATTGGAAAATGCACAATCAGAATTGGGAACAAGAATACCAAGGAAGAAAATATTCTACTAGTAGAAGATATGAAACATAATATTCTAAGTGTGAGTCAAATGTGTGACCAAGATCATAAAGTTACTTTTGATTCAAAAAAGTGCGATATAAGAAAAGAAGGTTCAGGAAAATTGATTGCAACAACTGCGAGGACTTCAAGCAACATATATGTATTAAGTGAAATTGGAAATGAAAAGTGTTTCCTAGGAAAGGAAGATGAAAGTTGGCTATGGCATAGAAGAATGGGTCAAATACATTTTGATAACCTTGTCAAAGTCGACAAAAGGGAAGCAGTTAGAGAAATGCCCCAGATCACGAAACTAACCAACACTTTATGCAAGCATTGTCAACAAGGAAAGTAAACAAAGACCAGGTTTAAATCAAAAGAATATTCAACGACAAGACCACTAGAAATTGTGCATACTGATCTAGTTGGACCAACTATAACAAAGGTTTTAAAAGGTGAGAAATACTATATGTTATTAGTTGATGAATATACAAGAATGACTGCAGTTTTCTTTCTCAGGAATAAGTTAGAAGCTTTTGAAAACTTCAAGGTATACAAGGAAATGGATTCAAAAATCAAATGCTTGAGATCTGATAATGAAGGAGAGTTCACTTCAAAGTAATTTATGGACTACTACAACAGGCATGGAATAAAAAGACAAATCTCCGTTGCTAGGACACCTCAACAAAATGGAGTTGTTCAAAGGAAGAACATGACAGTACATGAAATGGCTCGAACAATGCTAATGGATTCCAAATTGACATATATCTTTTGTACACAAGCAGTGCATACAACAATTCACATTCAAAATAGAGTAATGCTCAGAAACAACATTGACAAAACTCCCTACAAGCTATGGAAAGGAAGACCAACAAATGTGAAGCACTTCAGAGTTTTTGGAAGAAAATGCTACATCAAAAGAGAAGATGGAAGAATTGGAAAGTTTGACTCTTGTGTGGACAAAGGAGTACTTGTTGGTTACTCAAGTACAAGAAAAGCATAGAAGTGTTACAACCTGAGATTGAAAAAAATTGTGGAAAGCATCAACGAAACAATTGATGAAACAGGTAGACAAGATTTAAAGGAAGAAGAAAATGAATCAATGGAACAACTTTACGAAGAAGAAGAAGAAGATCAAAAAGAAGTAGAAGGGGAATATGAAGAGGATCTGATAGAAGCATAAGAGAAAGTTCAACAAGTGCCTCCAAAGACACCTAGCAGACGAGTACAGAAGAATCATCCTTCAGATCAGATTATCGGAAACAAAGATGCAGGAGTTGAAACTAGAAGAAGAATTCGTTCACCAGAACAAACACACCTAGCACTCTCATCTACGATTGAACCAATCTGTTTTGAAGAGGCCAACAAGGATGAATTTTGGAATAAGGCCATGGATGAAGAATTTTACCAAATAGATAAAAATGACACTTGGGAATTGGTTCCAAGACCAAAGGATAAGAATGTGATCGACACAAAGTGGGTATACAAGACTAAATTGAATGAATATGGACATGTTACAAGGAAAAAAGCTAGATTGGTATGTAAAGGATATGCACAGGTTGAAGGAATCAACTTTGAAGAGACATTTGCCCTAGTTGCCAGAATGGAAGCAATCTAATTTCTTTTAGCTTATGCATGCTCCAAAAATATTAAAGTGTATCAGATGGACATAAAATCAACTTTTCTGAATGAGTAACTTGAAGAAGAAGTCTACATTGAACAACCAGAAGGATTTCAGTTGTCAGAGAACACAGATTATGTGTGTAAATTAAAGAATTCCTTGTATGGTCTAAAACAAGCTCCTAGAGCATGGTACTCTAGACTGGATAAATATCTACAACATGCAGGGTTCAGAAAATGAAGTGCAGACAACAACCTCTACATCAAGGTAACTCAAGATAGTATTTTATTAATTGAAGTTTATGTTGATGATATTATTTTTAGAAGTACTAATGACAGGTTAAGCCAGAAATTTGCAAAGGACATGCAGAATGAATTTGAAATGTCATTACTTGGAGAACTATCCTTCTTTATGGGCCTTCAGATACATCAAAGAAACTAAGGAATTTTTATTTCTCAAACTAAGTATATCAGAGAAATGCTAAAGAGGTTCGGAATGGAAGAATGAAAACCATTTATCACTCCCATGCAAACCAATTGCAAGTTGAACAAAGATGATGATTCAAAGTCTACAGATCAGAGGCAATACAGGTCAATGATTGGTTTCCTACTACATGTGACAACATCTAGACCAGATGTAATGCATGTAGTTGGAAAGGTGACACAATTTCAAGCAACACCAAAGGAATCACATATATTAGCAGTGAAGAGGATTTTCAGATATCTCAAAGGAACATAAGAGTTTGGATTATGGTATTTGAAAGGATCTATCACTTATTTCCTACACAGATGCAGATTGGGCAGGTTGCATTGATGACCGACGAAGCACCCGTGGAGCAACATTCTACTTGGGTGAGTGTTTAGTATCATGGATAAGAAAGAAACAATCATCAATATCTTTATCTGCAGCTGAGGCAGAGTATATTGCAGCAGCAACATGTTGTACACAGGTTCCATGGATGAAACAAACTCTGATAGATATACAGGTTGAGTATGATGAGTCCATTCCAATATATTGTGATAATACAAGCGCCATCAGTATCTTAAAGAACTCGATGATGCACTCCAAGATGAAGCACATTCCAATCAAGTATCACTTTCTACAGGAACAGTTTGCAGAAAAGAACATCGGAGTTGAATATGTGGGCACAAAAGAACAAGTGGAAGACATATTTACAAAACTGCTTCCACGGGAAGCCTTTGAGTATCTTCGCCAGAGACTTAGATTTATTTCTACTCCAAAATTAATGCTTTTGGATGCTTATCTTATATGTCTTAGATGTACACGAGGAAGCACCATAAAGAGGTCAATTTATGTTGAGAGATCAGACGAGTCAGTTAGGGGGAGAAAACCCGAACATAAAGATACCTTTGCCATTGGTGACAAAGGGGGAGAGATTTATTAGATGTAGAGGATAGAGGCATGGTTCTAGAGGGAGCGCTGGTCACAGAGATGTAGGCATGGTTCCAGGGAGAGCATGAGTTATATGATTTCAATATTTCATCAGAGTTTTTCCATCAATGCCAAAGGGGGATATTATTGATTAATTGGGTTGGTTCTCATTGATGTCAACCCTTGAAGAAAGTTTGGTAGAGAATTCAGGTAGCACAAAGGTTTGGGTAATGGACCCAAGTTTGTTTGATGTATAATGGTATGAGTTTTGATATATTTGCAGGTAAGACTATTCTAGATGGATAGTACATGTCATGCCATTTTTGGTGGTATGTGGAATGTCACATAACTCCTCACGGTTTGAGAGTTATGGCCTTACGGATTTGGATGACCCTCATATGTTGACTTGAAGCCCCAAAAGGTCAAAGAAGTCAAAGTTCTTGCAAAGAAGAAATTATTTAAATAATAAAGTGAAGTGACAAAGACAAAAAGGAGAAGTGACAAAGTAAAAAATGATTATTTAAATAATAAAGTGAAGTGACAAAGTCAAAGAGGATTATTTAAATAATAAAGTGAAATGACAAAGTCAAAGAGGATTATTTAAATAATAAAGTGAAGTGACAAAGTAAAAAATGATTATTTAAATAATAAAGTGAAGTGACAAAGTCAATGAGGATTATTTAAATAATAAAGTAAATGGAGAATTTTCTAACTATGGAAAGTGGTTAGAAGTGGGTTAGCCCTAAAATAAGGAAATTGGGTTAAGATGGTTAAAAGGTAGCTCGTTGAGGAAACTACATGAAAGTATAAATAAAAGGCAAGGCTCTCTCATTTTAATCACACTTGAGAATATTGAATATCTGCAGGTGACTCAGGTAACCAAAGGATATCTAAGCCAAA